>DWHU01001379.1:0-12739 GCA_018247975.1 Parides photinus | reverse complement strand
AGATAATTGACATTTGTATAAATAATGCTTCGCTATTGTACCGCCAAAAGCATTCCGGCAACGTGAAATCTAAAAAAACCTATGAAAGCATTTAGATATGATATTTATGTCTTCTTGTGCAAGGCTAATAGGTCTGCTAAAAGAAAACAGACTGTGTCCCGCCCTTTGAGTCCATTACAATACAAAAATATAGGACATTTCCCTTCGACCATGGAAGAAGGACGCTGCAGGTTCTGCCAAAAGAAAACTGTCGTTTATTGCATAAAATGCTACACAAAACTATGTTTCGTGACAGGAAAAGCCCCTAGAAATTGTTTTTTAAATTTTTATACAAAATAAACTGTACTTCGGTATCAATTAGTTCTAAAATATTTATTTGTTTTTTTTTTTATGAAAATTATTATGGTTTTTATTTTCCGTAATTTGGCAGTGTCCGCCTCAGCGAACGTATAAATCTGACCATTAATTTCACAGTAATTGGCAAGGTCCGCTGTGACGGACACCACTTTTCCCAGCAGTGGGCAATTGTAGATTTTTTTTTTTAATTTTTCCTGGACTTTGTGACATACCCCTGAAGCCACAAAATTGTCAAATTCATATATTTCGAATATTTTTATCGGTGCCAAATTAAGGGCCCCTCTTCTTTAATCTTTTATAACTCCACATACTTTTGCTAGATGGCGTGAACATTAACTTAGTAAGAATTTTCCTACATATTTTTAGTCTGTATTCAGTAGATTTGAACAATTTTCGTTTACAAGTAGTACAGATACTTGATACATCCACAGCGAAGACAGTTTTATTGATTCGTCAAGATCATTTTAGTTTATCCAAATAATGTAGTTAACCAAACTTGCCGCTAGATGGGGCTAAGAGATATTTTTAATACGCGCTTTCGTTATTGCAAACTGTTTAAGCATTACGACTCGCGAAAACATACCTAAGTCAATATTATTTTACCTTATAATTCTTATAATTTTTTATACACGCAAGGCCCAGTGAGAGCTGGCGTTCTTGTGTAATAAATATTAATCTCCATTTACTTCGTGTCTATTATTCATTATATAGAGAGTGCATTACCTTTATGTACGTGTATAGGGAATAACATATTTATTCAAACATACGTCTCTTGAAACAATTCCTACTCAAATCTTCAATCACACTCAAAATATTTCGCGACTAATGCAACTAAAACTGATAACTTTGTGGAATTTTGCACTATCCTATAATAAATCATACATAACACCAAATAAACAGACAAGTGTAAACTATAGTGAATCATTAAACATAAATGGATAGTACACTACAAAATAGAAAAGAATTAAAAAATAAATAGACCTGGACCTGGAGCGAGGTGTAGAAAACGGCTGAAAAGGGACTAGAAAAAGTAAACGATTGGTTACATCTAAATCTTTTAACACTTAACTTAAGGACCCAGCCAGATGAAACGTACAAAGAAAAATACATAGTTGCAATAGAATTGACGAGGCATGTTCTTGTCCTCACATTTTAAGGGTTTCCACAACTCGATTACATTTGTTAACAGTTCAAATGATCGCGGAAAGGTGACATTTGTTTCTTTACATTTATTACGTAAAACTGCGAGCGAAAATTTGTAGTAGGTATTTTGTAGAAATCCGACTAGTTTTATCAATAGCATACATTTTTTCAATGAAATTTAGTATATTACACTTGTCTTATCAATGGAGAGGGTATATTAAAAAAAATCAAGCAGGTAATTTACAAGTAATCATATATAGATACAAGATATTTTTTTATGTAATTTCTTACAAATTATTTGACTTTGAGCTGCATTGCAACTGTTCTGAGTTACAATGGGTCACCTAAACCTAAATGTTGAATTTCTCTTTCATAAAAAACATAACAACAATTATATATTTTTTAATACAATGTTACAAATATGAAAAATAAAATGAAATGCCAAATGTTTCAATACATTTTTATACAGCACTTGTTTTTTAAGTGTAGATGGAAATGAGCCACTCTTAAAATGTAACATAAGTGGGTCTCATAAATCATTGGACAACAACACACTTGTTGGCATCTAAGATGCATAATTTTTTGTGTACAACAATTTGAACTTATCACGATGTTTGTTGCATGTTGTTATATTTAACTTGAGTCCTCTTGAGTCTTGAGCCCCTACTGCAGCTCCCCATTCAAGGTAACATTTCTGAAATATACATTGATTTAATAAATAAGCATAACATAAAAAATAACATTAGGCACTGGCGACAAGATGTCTTATGATAGAGAAGTCAATGGTGATGATGGGGACGGCGATGAGTTCAATATTTTAGATTAGACAATTAATATACTAACCTTAAATTTGTGGCCAAAGGGACAAAGAGAACCCTTGCCTTTTCAAGAAGTGGTGTTTCCCAAGCTTAGCCCCTTGTCAGGTTCTCAAGCATTCCACATAATAGTCTGGAAATATTTATTGCCATTAATGTAAATGAAAAAAATTAACCTATAAACAATTTAAAGGAAAACAAATATCTTTTGAGTTTTGGTATAAGTCAATCTAAAAAGTCAAATCCTAATATTTTAATCCTGTGTAAATATTTAATTGTTCACTATATTCATAATCTAATTACAAGGGTTCGTTTGGGTTTTAATATGTACTTCAATGAAATATCACAAAAGGAAATACAAGCAGTAATGTAAAACTATGTTGGTTGAAACATTGTTTTTGATGTAAAACTTGTATTTAAGTTTGTAAATAAAAGTAAACAGTACTTACTGTTGCATGTTTTATTTAAATAAATAACCCCAAGTCGTAAATTTTGTTTTCATATTGAGAACTATACTCATGGCAATCACAGAACGAACTAGTCCAACAATAAAGCGTCGACTTGCACGTTGTTAATGTAAAATTACTTTAATGTTTTTCTAAAGAGACAGCAGTTTCATTATTGAGCTTTGAGCTATTATTGCTCTGGAATAAAACAATTTCATTCATAACTAAATAGGTAACAAGGTGTTGCACGAAATGGGGTGACGCATTAAATGGCAAAATTTTTAATCTGTTGTCGAACTCAAAAAGCGGACACGTGAGGCAAGAATCATGTTACAATTACAGCGTTTAAATTTTTCACCGTAGCTATGTAACAAGAAAAATCTAATTTATACATAACATAAAATTCTTTATAACTGTTCATGTTATAGTACTTCTAATAGTTAACAGCTGTATAATTTATTAGCTCAAAACAATGTTTCGCACAGCTATAACACGTTCAAAGTAGTATAGATATTAAATATACATATCTACAGCGAAGACAATTTCATTGATTCGTCAAGACATTTTTAGCTAATCCAAATAATGTAGTTAACGAAACTTGCCGCTAGATGCAATATGAAATGCAAACTGTGCAGGCATAGCGACTCGCAGAGACGGTGTAAGTGATCGTACATCAACCTAGTTTTCAATTTTTTAAACACGCGGGGTCCAGTGAGGGCTGGTATCCTTGTGTAATAACTGTTAATGTCCCATGTTGCACGTGCACATTATTCATTACATAGATAGAGTGCATTGCACACAGTGCACGAGTATGGAGTATAACATATCGCAGAAATAAAAAATATTCGAAGTCCTTTTTATTGCAAAAATCCATATTTTGTCGATAATGTTTTTAGTATTTAAACAAATATCCTATAAATTTCGCACTATAAACAATAAAAAAAAACTACTGAATAGGTACAATTTTGTTTCGAGATCATGTGACATGATCATTTTGTTTGTTTTATAATTTTTTTTCTAATTTGTGTGAGCAAGTGGCACAAAAATACCATTAAAACACATTTTTTTTTTTAAAGATGTGACTGTTTTATTATATTATCCGTATTATATACAATATTTTCATATCTAATACAAAAGAGACTTATCCGCTCATAAAATTTTCTAGAAAAGAAATTACACATTACCAAATAAGCAATTAAAAGGCGAATAAAAAGATCTTTTTAACAGTATGTAACACTTGTTTATTAGATTTAAAATAATAAAGAAAAATACAAAAAAATATTTTGAAAACTTTAAATGGCTCACCTGTAAAATAAGGTTGCGTTGTGGCTATTTTGTTTTGAAGCAGCTATATTTGTTCAAACATGCAAAGATTATACATATCCCCTGTCGACGCCGCTATTTATGCCCTTCTTCATTATAACGATTGAATATCAATATCCAAAAAAAGAAAAGAAAAGCTTCTACATACATTTAATAAGATATCTTGAAAATATTTAAAAAAAACATCAACAACGTGTACATGTGATATAGAACAAATTTTTTTTTTGGATATTATTATCCACTCGTTCTCCTAAAAAGAAGATTAAGAATAACACCGAATTTGAGGGAGCAGATCACGGAAGGTGCTAGCCTAAGCCTTTTACTAGTAGCTAAGCTAGAGGGGCTCCCTCGGGAACCTCGGCTCGGGCTGCTACTTTTATTCACAACCGAACTGGGGCGCCGCCGAGCTACTTTGATGCTGCGACGGGTGCACCGTGGAGTATCTAGACTCAAGAACCCCCGAGAGTGGACCTCGAACTGGGCTGTCACTCAGTACACATTTAGCCTTCTGAATCAAGGGCGCCCGACAGTGCCGAACCTCGCCTTGATCGGTAGCTTCTGATCAAATACTACTACCACTACGAATGGCGTTATCGCTGGCAGATGTGGCGGAAGAATCTCCAGCATCGCTGCTCTTATGAATATCGGGGCCCCGCGACCCCAGAAATGTGTTAGTCTCCCTCACCGGCCATATTAAACTCATAGCGACAAAGGTCTGAAATATTCACTAAAGTATAATACTCTAAATCATAATCTACGTCCTCATAAATTTTGCTGTTTAATTGCCAAATTTATGTACATATTTAGGAAATTTTGAATTGCGTTAATCTTCACGCCATCTAGCAAAAGTATGTGGAGTTACAAAAGGTCAAAGAAAACTGCGTATGTTTATTTTTAGTCCTGGTCAGTGTTGCCAATACCTATTTACCTAATTCTTCAAATGTCAAAGCTAATTTCCCCAAATTCAGGGAAAAAACCTATTTTCAGAGAGTGTAAATTTGTTTTCCCCTCGTAGTAGTGCACCTACTTACTGCACACTAAGTGGGCGTGTCCTATTTGAAACCACTATTCGGTAACGTGCTAATTCTCGACCTAAATTTTAATTTTTGTACTAACAAAAAAAAGATTAAAGAATCATATACTGGTCGTTTTTGTGTAATATAAGTATAAAATTCTCCTCATTTTCTCCGCATAGTGCCAATCCCCACACCAATCCCCGATCGACTTGAGATTCTCCGCAATTCGGGAAATTCTTCAAACATTGGCAACGCCGTTCATAACTCTTATTAATCATACGCAGCTTTCTTTAATCGTTTGTAACTTCACGTCCTTTTGCTAGATGGCGTGAACATTAACTTAGTAAGAATTTTCCTACATATATTTAGTCTGTATTCAGTAATTTGAACAATTTTTGTTTACAAGTAGTACAGATACTCGAAGCATCTACAGCGAGGAGAGTTTCATTGATTCGTCAAGATCATTTTGGCTTATCCAAATAATGTAGTTAACCAAACTTGCCGCTGGATGGGGCTAAGAGATATTTTAATACGCGCTTTCGTAATTGCGAACTGTATAGGTATACCGACTCGCGGAAACAGTGTAAGTGATTGCACATCAATCCATGTTTGGAATTTTTTAAACACGCGAGGTCCAGTGAGCTGGTATCCTTGTGTAATAAATACTAATCATTATATACATATATAGAGTGCAATACGAGTAAAGGGAATAACATATATATTGAAACATACTAAGCTTAAACATGTATTTAGCAAGGTATCCTGAAAATATTAAAAAAAAACATTAACTATTTGTACACGTAATACAAAATTCTTGGCGTCCAAGGTCTAAAATAATTATTAAAATATAATACTATAAATCGTAATCTTCATACTCAGAAATTTCGCTGTTGAATTTATATATTTTATGTTTAGTCTATATTCAGTGCTTTTGAACAATATAATTCTTAATAAGCTTAACAGAAATATAGCAATTATTATACTTTTGTTTCGGTAATAGATAATGATTTATTTTCATTGGAAAATTTCCGGCGGTGACCTACATCCCCTATTAAGCAAGCCAGATATTAAAAATTCTAACTTTATGATTCGTAAACAAAGTACAATAATCGCTTTTAAATTTCTAACCGAAATGTATGAAGATAAATCAAATTGCAACTAAATATAACATAAAACTGTTAAAAATTATGCATAATATAGTATACACTTGTAATATTTAACAGCTATATAATTTCTGAAAACACAACGTTTCACACGGATATAATTTTTACAAGTAGCATAGATACTTGATGTATATTTTTCTTCTAATATATAAAAATGAGTTGCTGTTCGTAAGACTCGCCGAAACTCGAGAACTGCTGAACCGATTAAGCTAATTTTGGTTATAAATTATCTGTTTATTATTGTCTAGAAAAGGTTTAAGAGGTGAGTAAATATGAAAATAAAACTGCTAGGACCGTAGTAAAAACAACAATTTCGTTTGCCCTTGTTAACTATTCTTACCTGTTGAAAACATTTGTTGTTCGTCCTGTTGTTCAGAAATTAAATGAAATAATTAAATATTTAACAGTATAATTTTGTGTTTATTTTTAAATTACAAATCTGCCCATTTATTGTCTGTTAGGCGGAACAAAGTTAGTCGAGTCCACTAGCTGTTTATTTTTTTTTAACAGCCCACTAAATATTTCCACCGCTGGGACTCGGGACCTTCTCCAATAATAAGAGAGTTGTGGCTATAATCCACCACGCTGGCTAAGTGCGTGTTGGCGGATAATGCCTGTGATATATAATTTCTTAAAACGCATATAACTCACCGAATCAGAGGTCGAGGTCCCTAATCACTCGGCTATCAGCTCTGTAGTTGGTTGTATAACTTATAATTAGCGGTAACATTATACTTATTATAACAAACAAAGAAAATCACGTCTTTCTCCTAGCAATAAATTAATATCTGTTACTACCAGACACTAACGTTGACGTGGGTTTTTTTTTGAGGTTATTATACGCTGAAACATTTCAACGTACTTGAAGAACAATTTCAGTGAAGTTTAGACAATATTAAGCTATAGATTCCAGCACAATTAGAAATACTTCAAACCAACGATTTTTTTTATAAGCATATTAGATTGTAGTCTTTGTATTTAATGTACTGTATGTCATTCAATTAACAGTCACGGGACAGAAATGTGTGAATAGAGGAGGCGCTAATGAGCTTACTTTGTGAATTTAAATTAAAAATTATAAGCTCTTTCAAATGCTTAGGGTTTCCGCTCTAATTACAACTCTCGAATGACTTAGTATTACTTGATTATAATAAATTATACGATAATTAATTTAAAGCACACGAAAGCGGTCATATTCGTCTTATTTCATTTTTACATCAAACATATAAAGCGCTCAATAAAATTTTGTTTGTTTCTAGTATCTCATATGAATATTAAAATTTTCTTTGACATTTATTGCTGTATGTGATTTCATACCAGATTTACAGATATGTGTAAGCTACACCATGTTACTACAGTCATTAATTAATTATATCCGCTATAAAACTTTATTATTCTGTTGCTAGATTTTAAAAAGCTCTGTAATCTTTAATTCAATACAAAAGATTGTTTAAAATCACATCGTTTTAAACGCGAATTATTTAAAAGTATTTGTAGATGTAAGATTTGATAATCATCTCTCGAAGCCATTGTCAGAACATCCGTAGCATAGTTGTACTATACAATATTATGAAAATCAACTAAACTAAAGAACGATGGTTTTGATAAATATATAATGTATTAAAATATCTAACATATGTCATTATTGGATGTTTTAATTACATATTGAAATATCAAGGCTCGTACATTCTCATAAATGTTAGGCAACTTAAATCAATAACTTTACCTTCGTGTACGAGTTAAGTTACGGCTGTATTTTACGTTTTGAATTTATGTACATATTACAAAGCCTTTGAAATTGCAAAAAGTCAGTCTGTACGTTAGTCGTGCTTGTATTTGTTTTTTTACATACAATTTAAAGAGAGTGTTTGCATAGCAAAGTTACGAGCGAATGCCGTTGTTCAAACGGTTGTAGGCCACGCGGTTGTCAATAAATTTTTTCAACCTTACCCTATAAAATGCATTGAACTGATTTAAAACTGCCTTACGTTTAAAATTGTCCCGCTAATTAACGATTGATATGTTTAAAAGACTATAATAAATACTCGTATATCAATCGCTGATAAGCAGGACAATTTTAAATGTAGGATGGTTTTAAATCCGTTCAGAGAATTATGAAACTATAATAATATACGTATAAGTATAATATTATTATAGTTTCTTAAAAAAAGCCGCTTAATCTTATATATATGTTATACGCCTTAGACTTAATGTGTGGAATGAAACTGATGTATAATTTTTTAGGTCTAATCTATATTTAACGTACAAACTGTTTATCTTAAATATATTTATGATCATACATTACCATCAGATGTAGATAAAGAGAAACAAAGTAATTGACAACCGCTTTCCATTTTTCTTTTCTTCTCGATCTTTGGTGTAAACTTCATAATATGTTACATAATATATTTCTCACAAAAGGGGTGAATAGTGAAAAAGTCCAATTGACACATACATGTCAAATTATAAATGTATTCTTCACTTACAAACTTGCTCATGTAAAGAGTTTTTATAACATTGTTGCGATTGACCTAAACACCTTTTATTTTACTTTAAATTTATATTACACGTCATAAATTGTACCGAAGTTATCGATTTTAGACATAACCGTTGCATAATTGGAGCCTTCTTCATATTTAATGATGGTGAAGTAGGTTGAACGTCATTTCTAGTCTCTTTTAAAATTGCCTGCTAGAATTATATCATGATATGT
The DNA here is from genome assembly GCA_018247975.1 of Parides photinus. Classification (NCBI taxonomy): domain Eukaryota; kingdom Metazoa; phylum Arthropoda; class Insecta; order Lepidoptera; family Papilionidae; genus Parides; species Parides photinus. The sequence goes on along the minus strand of DWHU01001379.1, from coordinate 3,763 downwards.
TACAAGAAATCGTAGGTAGAAAAGTATTATCAATTAATATTTATGCTTTCTTATACATAACAGTGTTATTAGCATTCTGAATTAAGGGCGCCCGAAAGTGCCGAACCTCGCCTTGATCGGTAGCTTCTGATCAAACATTACTTCGAATGGCGTTATCGCTGGCAGAAGAAGTGGCGGAAGAATCTCCAGCATCGCTGCTCTTATGAATATCGGGGCCCCGCGACCCCAGAAATGTGTTACGTCTCCCTCACCGGCCATATTAAATTCATAGCGACAAAGGTCTGAAATATTCACTAAAGTATAATACTCTAAATCATAATCTACGTCCTCATAAATTTTGCTGTTTAATTGCCAAATTTATGTACATATTTAGGAAATTTTGAATTGCGTTAATCTTCACGCCATCTAGCAAAAGTATGTGGAGTTACAAAAGGTCAAAGAAAACTGCGTATGTTTATTTTTAGTCCTGGTCAGTGTTGCCAATACCTATTTACCTAATTCTTCAAATGTCAAAGCTAATTTCCCCAAATTCAGGGAAAAAACCTATTTTCAGAGAGTGTAAATTTGTTTTCCCCTCGTAGTAGTGCACCTACTTACTGCACACTAAGTGGGCGTGTCCTATTTGAAACCACTATTCGGTAACGTGCTAATTCTCGACCTAAATTTTAATTTTTGTACTAACAAAAAAAAGATTAAAGAATCATATACTGGTCGTTTTTGTGTAATATAAGTATAAAATTCTCCTCATTTTCTCCGCATAGTGCCAATCCCCACACCAATCCCCGATCGACTTGAGATTCTCCGCAATTCGGGAAATTCTTCAAACATTGGCAACGCCGTTCATAACTCTTATTAATCATACGCAGCTTTCTTTAATCGTTTGTAACTTCACGTCCTTTTGCTAGATGGCGTGAACATTAACTTAGTAAGAATTTTCCCACAAATATTTAGCCTGTATTCAGTAGATTTGAACAATTTTCGTTTAAAAGCAGTACAGATACTTGAAGCATCTACAGCGAGGAGAGTTTCATTGATTCGTCAAGATCATTTTAACTTATCCAAATAATGTAGTTAACAAAACTTACCGCTAGATGGCGCCAAGGCTTTTTACCACGCGCTTTCGTAATTGCGAACTGTATAGGTATACCGACTCGCGGAAACAGTGTAAGTGATTGTACATCTATCCATGTTTGGAATTTTTTAAACACGCGAGGTCCAGTGAGCTGGTATCCTTGTGTAATAAATAATAATCTCCCATGTACCTCGTACACATTATTCATTATAGAACTAACAATTATTTCAACGAGCTACAACAAACTTGGCTATTTCTTGGCCTTATTTATATATATTTATCACTATTCTTGTCTATTGATCATAGTTATAAGGTCTTTAAAGGGATTGTATAGCTCATTCGCTGTCATTTAATGAAATACACTCTATCCAAAAGTTATTAATCTCAGAGATATAACTAAAGAATAATTAGCATTTTCGTAATTTTTGGATTGTCAAATAACTTACAAATGTTAGTAAATTATTCATAGTTATAAAACTGACGCAGAATAATAAATAAAATGTTTCACTTAGTTGTTTACATGATTATAAAAAATAATAAAAATTACACATTAGTTGACAGTAAATGGGCTATTCATTCATCCCTTTAAAGCTTTTACACATATTACCAATCATCCTGTATTCTTTCTCAATTTATATGCCACCAACCTTTTTTCTCTCCTTCTCTCTTGTTTAATAATAACTAAACGGTAATATGTTTTGATTCTACTTCATTACTATATACATATATACATGATTCTAAAACATTTAGATACAAATATTGCAAAGATTTTATCGAGATGTTACGCGGATGTATTATAATTATATAGGTTAAAGTTGACGGATAATAATGGTTTCGTTTACTTTCTTGATAATGAAAGTAAAATAACTGTTTTCTAAAACTTCTTTGCTGTCATGGGTAACATCGATACATTTTAATGAAACAATTTCAGTTTGAAAGTCTACCTTTTGCTCTACTTTGAGACTCCTGAGAGGTTTAGTATGGTAAGACGCTTAACTCAATATTCCCGGCTCTTGTCTGTCACAACTGTGAAGAAAATCAATATAATAAGTTGAAAGCTAAAATAACAGAGTCATGCTGCTATAACACGTAAACGATTTTCGACATTAACTTAACATGAATACTTTTATACTAAAAACATGTTTTATCAAACCTTTCAAAACCTGTACAGAGGGTAACAATTATGTATGAAAAGATTCATTTATTTTAAAACTTTATACTGATAGTCAAAATTAATAAAGTAATTACTGATACGATAATTTCATCAGAACATTTTTAGTGTATCTTAATAGAGTAAAAATTTATAAGGCAGACGTATCGACAAAATTCGAAACCTCTATTGTATGTATATCTTTATATCGATAATTTCTACATACTGTAGTATATGTTTATGGTTACATATAGCAACCTTTGTCTCTCGATATTTATGCTCTATCATCAGCTGATCCATTCCTCGTCCAAAGATATTCGTACCACCTGCCTTTAAGCTCCTTCCCCACCAAGTCTTCGATTGACCTTATGTAAAGCTTTTCATTTCCTCTATCGATATGTACCATATGAGGATTTACTACGCCATGTATATGTACAGTAAATTGTACATTGTACGCCCACGATGTATATATTCTATTCCGATTACACCTTTACAATGACGAGCACTTAAATGGATTACAGCTTTCGCAATATTAAGCCTGTAATTGATCTCAATGTAAAGCCGCTTTTATATAAACATTGTTGTTCTTAAGAGCTTTCGTAAACAACGCGTCTGTCGGTGTTAACAACTAAGACTATTGTAGACTTAGGACGAAGCTGATTCATCTCCCATGACTGGTTAATCTTTAATTTTGAATCCGAGTTATAGATTTCAAATACTATTCAACGCTGTAGTTATTAATATGGAGATATAACGTAGTAACGTTTTAAAAGGTTATATACGATTTACAATTCCATTAAATCTAGACAGAGTTATTCGTCGTCCTAGAACAGTCGATACAATCGAAATAGCAGCTACTTTGACGTCCTTTGAATATAATTCTCTTATTCTAAGTCGGTCCTGAGATACCGACGCAGAGAACCTATTCCGTAAAATGGTTGTGGTAAGAAATTTCGTTTAAATAACACAGTGGACGAATCGTCAGTTATATCGCAGGATCAGATGGATTTGGGTTTATATCGGTTTTATTTTATTGGAATATCCCCTTATAATAAGGGTTTGTTTTATGTTTTAGCGAGGCCAGAGTGACAAACTCAGAAACCAGGCTGCTAGAATTCCTTTCGTATACCAAAAAGTAGTTAAAACTATAACTTTCAAATGAATACAGTACAATTTGATATTGGGAAGAACGAAGTTGGTTCGAGTGAACATTGTAATGCAAAATCGATTTCAATATTCACGATATGGGAACGGCATTAATTCGCATTCCCTTTGCTATAACACCAATATCTATACTTCATAGAAATGTTATGTATGTAAATTATTTGAACAGTTCTATCCATCTTCTATTTTCTATTAATATTTAAAATGATATGTATTACCTATTCGCGTTACAGGTAGGTCTCTCTTGCCTGAAACTATAGCTACCACAGCTCTTATATTTGCAGTCAAATAGTATCAGTAACTATCCGGTTTGATAGTTGTTGTAGTGATATGTCTAGGTTGACTTAACGTGTCATGTCTCAAATAAAATATTTGGT
>DWHU01001378.1:0-12753 GCA_018247975.1 Parides photinus | reverse complement strand
GGGGGAAGAGACATGAGAGTTTTAGAAAGGCCAAGGTAGGGCATGGCACAAAAAAGGTGGGAAAAACTGCTTTAGAGGCTGAAGTAGGTGCGCGGTTGTTCGCGGTTTCCGGAAACCGCCCAGAACGATAGTGTAGTAGTTTCCCGTTGCCCTTTACACCACAGTTTGATAGATTGAGGTTTTGAGAACATAGTCCACTCCTCACGTCAGAGTCCATTAGTCACCTTTACGACACCCACTAGAGGATAAGGGGTGGGTGCTATTCTATAACCCGGGTATAGGATATAACGCTAATACTTGATTATATGTATAGATATTTCATTTCATCTGTACCTATTGATGACTTCAGTATTAACCAAACTTTACAAATATACAATCTTTCAAGAAGAGATTTGGAACACGGTATGTCTACTATACATAACATACATCCTTCTCTTATAATGAGAGTTTTAGCCATAATCCATCAAACTGACCAAGTGTGGGTTAATGGATGAACCATTGAGGGACCGAGGTAACCACTCGGCTATCGCGGCTCTTTGTGTACGCTTAAAATTCTCTAGCTCTCTTACGCAGATAACCGAAGAACTGCTGTTATGAGAACTGATTTATAATATAGTATTAGCTATATAACCGAGTTTGAAAACCCTTCCTTGTGTTTCCATGTTATTAACCGCTTAACCATTCCAGTACATAGTTGCTATTTAGTATTATTTGTGACTGTAGTTACTGTTGACTCTATACGAATACTTTAATATATTGCCACAGAAATCAACGTCACTATCCCACGTTTCGACGGAGACTCGTTGCTGTCGGTGACTCGCCGTAGCTCTGGGCGTCGCGCTGGTGGCAGGCTGACGTCCCTCCCCGCGCACATCGCACTGAATTTCACCACCTCCGAACCGGACGGCCTGCTGCTGTGGATCTATCTGGTACAAACAATATTATGATATCACTATCTTGCTCACTTTCTTAATCGCCTTATGTTAATGTGGAAATATCACTGCGTTCTAGTTAAAAGAGCATTAGTGCTATAAAATTACTACCCAGTAAGTAATATAAGTATCACATTGTGTGCGTAAGCAACACTATGTGATACTTATATTGTTATTTGTTTATATGTTTATCAAAAGCCACAGTAATCGAACCTTTTCTTTTTTGACGCCTTGTATTTATATCATTGCATTTCTACATCGTACAAAATAAACTGCAAGATAATGCCAAAGTTAATGTCGTCCAATATACAATTTCTATTATTTATTTAATTGTACAAGATAAGTGTTACACAGTATATCCAATTCACTTTTGTTAACTTATATAACATTCACAAACAATAGACGTAAGAATTATTTTGCAGGTTTCAGCTTAATCAAATAACAGAACTGTTTCAAATCAAAATCCTAGCCGTACGATAGTCGTTGGTTTAGGATCAGTAAAATATTTTATAAAGATACATAATAAAGAAAAAACCTCTCTTCAAATTTGGCCTAAGAAAATAAATTTAAATACTAAATAATCATACAATAATTCATGTGTTTCAATTATTAATAGGGTATGGACTACTTTGGTGTTGGTCTAGAAAATGGTTACCTACGATTGGTTTGGTCGCTACACTGCGACGGAGCAGACGTGATACGCCACCATGAGAAAACGTTTCCGATTCGTCCTCGAAACCTTTCAACACTTCTTCCTAATGTGGGTTTTTTGGCTGATGGCAACTGGCACAAGTGTTCGTTGATGTTTGGGAAGAACATCTCGTTGACCGTTGATAAGCACTTAGCATACGTAGACGAATCTTGCGGAAGAGGAGAATTGAAAGACGTTGAAGACGTGTTTGTTGGTACGTATGATTTTATTTAAAAAAAAGTCATTCATTGTAAATGATAAGGCTATAGTAATGTTTCGCTTTGGGATGTCACATATAAGTATCGCTGACTTTGCAACATAAAGTGTGCAGTCTGATTATTTATTTTGCTACGACTTCCTTCAAATTGGAGTACTGTAATAAACATTACTGCTTCTAAATAGTCGTTGTTTGTTGTACTTTTTCGAACCTAAAAAATTATTTTATAGACTCAAGATAAGCTTAACAGTCTAGTTGTTAACGTAAATGTACAGAAAATATCCCACATTAAAATTATCTGCTTAGTTTTTTTTAAATAAATTAAACCATATAATAATAATAACATAAACAGTATAAAGTTCCAGAGAGTGAGATTCATAGTTTTAATAACGGCCTTCAATCGCAACACCTTTCATCCAGCGAAGGCTATTTAGCCATACTGGCAAGTTGGAAAGAGACGTGTCCATGGAAACTGTGCTTGATTCCTTTCCATGATTTCATTAATCGCTATTAGTAAATATCAAACTGGCGCTATTTCGAAATGTATGTTTCGTATCATCATCGCTATATTATCAATATGTTTACAATTATTTCAACATAGGCGGAGTAAACGAAGAAAAGCCTGCTGTAAAGAAAACATTTCCACAAAACTTCAGAGGTTGTATTGATCAAATATCAATAAGCGCTGATTCGTATTTAACCGACTACTCGAAACTGTACAGCGAGAACGTGAACTCGTGCCAACTGTTTCCTTCTATTTAACGATGTCGAGTGTATCACCGATAGAGAAAATTAAAAGTGTTCATATTCATATAAAACCCAAGAAAGCATTAGTTTGTAATATGTGCACTGTCGCATGTATTCCGCCATGGTTTTAAATGTTATATGTTAGTAAAATAAAAGTCTTATTTGTATCTCTTCTTTAGGTTATCTAGATTATAGATCTTATACAACATATACTTCTCGCATACACTGTTTAAGGAAACCAACTTGTGATGAAACAACCTTTAAAGGTAATGGATGTCTATTTCTTCGAATCGAATTCTGATGATGAAACAGACTGATTATAATGATGATATTTATTTTTGTAACCATCAAGTTTAATTTTTTATAATCTGTAAAGGTAAGGCAAGTTTGATCTGCAGTAATATTAAATCACTACAGAACTTCAGTTTGTTATTTTTGCAGAATCCCGACATACGCAATCAATTCAAATTAAAGTATGTACAACTAAGTATACAGTTATGGTTAAGCATACTTTTTTACATATTTAACAACAATTAAAAAATTATTTCTATGAATTTCGTAGAATTTAAAACGTTGCCGAATAAAATGTTTTGGTCTAAATTATCGAAATTTAATAAACCTTTCAATAAAAGATTTAAATTATATAAAATGTATCTAGAGATAGGTATGTTTAGCTAATAAGTTTGTATTGATGGTGTTGTTCGTGTGTTAGGATTAGCTTTAAGACGAAAATACTCATAGTACAAAATATTCTAGTCGTTAAATTGTCAGTTTAGTAATTAATTATTGAAGAGCAAAAGTATTGAAGTTCTAGATAATAAAGATTGTGGTTTTATTGGCGAAAATAAAATAAAAACGTTCATCATACACAAAATATAGTTTTATTGATATATCCATTGTTTAATAAATTGTATACATAACATCATCAAATATTATATTATAAACATATACATTTCGTTATACGTTACTAATTCAAACACAAATACAATATGAGATGTTATCCCCGTTAATTATAATTCATTAGATTTAAAACATTTAGTCCCCGCGGGCGCGCCTTCGCGTTGGCGTATCCCAACACAAAGCTCGTGAACATATGATTTATTTACATTTCCCATACAAAAGCAACATGTACGTACATTAACTCGTAGAAATTATTAGGCCTATTTACAGTGGAATAGAGTTGGAATGCTTGACTGCAATACACGATTTCAGCTTGCGATTATGAATATTGTACAATATGTAAAACTCACTTAGGAACATCGATTCCTTTATTGTTTACACGACATAGAAACATTGATGTAAATACTAAAAAAATAAATATTATATAATAAGCGATATAAATAAATAAATCGTCAATTGCACATGTTCAAAGTTTAAAATAAATCCAAAATGAATAACAGGTTCATTAAGATTATAACGGTAAGCTGGTGCTCACGTGAAGCGACGTGTCAGAGCGAAGGGCGGTGCCAGGTGCACGCGTATGTATACGCGCACCTCACCAAGCGATATTCTGTACGAAACATTGAACAACTTCCGTCAAACACAAGCACAAGTAGGAATGTTTCTCTAATAACATTAATAAACGTAATAATAGAATAGGACAAGCGGATCACAGAAGTAAATATTATATATTTACGAAGTAATTAAGCCTACGTTGGTGCATAGCGAATTCAATGTCTATGACAAACGAACATACACTCATATACGTTACGGCGACGGCTCGAAATATCAAACATCGAATGCAATAAGGCCTATGTAGTAACAATATGCTTTTACAATATTATAATTGATTGACATATACTCATAAAAATCTTTAAAACATTAAGAACAGCAAATTCTAACTTGTATATACCATATACGCTACATTTTACATTTTCCTTGAAGCAAATTATTACAATTAAGATGTTTCGCTTATCTAAATTGATTTTTATAATTCATTATATTTTAAAAGAAATAAATTTAACAATTCTAATATAATTCTATAAAATAACAAATACAAGTAAGGGATCTCATTGTCTATAATAGTTTTTACATAAAGCGAACCCCTCCGTCTTCGGGTAGTATTTGACAACTAATAAGTTTGTCCCGGATGGTAACAATCTCATTAAATTGATAATCTCTAAATTTAATAAACAAATTAAGCTAGATTATATAATGTCATTAATAAAAGGTCATGTCCTATTAATAAAAACAATTAAAATTGCCAACACATTGTACAGTTACGCAATACGTGGAGCGGGACCGCTAGTTACCCATAACGTTTGGTTCGCAAGGGGCCGGAGTCACTCACGCAGTTGCTCGTCGTGGCTGCGAGCGTCCGGAGCCCCGCTCTGGCGCGGCTCGGTACTTGAACGTTTCTTACAGAAGCATATTAAATTAAATGTATACAGATGTAGACAGAAAGCATATATTTTCTTAAAATCAGTCTCATTCGCATAAGGAAATGATCACAGCACACACACTGGAAACTCGTTGCAGAACGAGGGGCTTTGACCCTCTTAACAGAACACTAATAATAATAGAGCACCATGGTTGCTAACTTGCTACACTTAAATATGTTAAAAAAATTAAAAGGACTAATTGAAAAATCCATTATAAAAATATGAAATGTACGGGAAAAACATGGAATCATGCCAGAAGTTTAATCGTCACTAATAATATTTCGACAGCACAAAGGTAAAAAATTGGTATGTCCAAAAAATATCAATCTTATACATACACAAAATTATAAAGAAAAGTTAAAATTTATAGAATAGACTAGATATGAAGAGTGTAAAAACAATACAAGAGACATGACAGAGTAACGCACTTGCTTAAAATATATCTCAATAATGGCAACTTCACATTTATACATAAATTGTTTTACACATGTGAAGCTAAAACATTGGCTAACTGTTATAAATGTAACATACATATGCTAGGCCATGACATACAATTTGTCATCGTCTTCTGAATAGATCTCCACAGAAATGAATAAGAAATCGAATCAATTTTTTTCTCTGTGACACTTTTTATAACGCGATCTATGAGTAACACACAAATAACATTTAAAGAACAACAAACAGTGCAGATTTTTTTTTACATTTTAGTTATGAGCTGCCAAGTATGCACATTTAATAGCAAAGCAACTGTTCCCTTGCACACATAGAAAATAGACAATAGAGGATTACATTGCAAATACATTGAAAATTTTTATATTTATATCCTAATAAAATATAAACGTATAATGCGCTCCTAATATGAACACCGATAGCGCTTAAACATAATAGACACAAATTCGTAATAATATGAAACAATTATCTTAAGGAGGCCGTACACAGAAGTTACTTGTTCCGGCCGCGGAGCGACGCGCGACACGAAACGGATTCGTAATAACGTTACACTTTGCGCATCCGGAACAATGACCGGTTGCCGCGGCTTATAACGCTGGTACGAGATGGCCGGTCTATTGAACATGTACAAAGATTGAGAGCCTGTATACAGTATTCTTAATCTACAACCTGACTTCCATTTGACATATTGGTAAGTATCAATAATGAGGGCGATAGTGAAATGAGCACGGCCTGAATTTATAGCTAGTATATGTAGTTAGCCGGATCGCTATAACAGCGTAAAATTTACAACATGAGAGTAGTAAAGATAGTCATGTAGATTCGAAGATAACCCATAACTATTCAAACTCCTCAAGATGCGGTCCGGAATCGAACCATGTTGATACGCCGAGGACTGAGTTAGAGGTTGTCAAATAGTCGATGGCAGCACGGTCGATCTAAAAGCAAGATCTAAAACGGACGCCGCGTATATTTAATATCTATGAAATATCCACGAATCGCGTGTCAACGCCTGCTACCAGCCAGGGCGTTATTATAGCCGGGCATTTTGACATAATAGTGCTGCGATTAACGAAACGGCCGGCCGTAACCATACTATTCGTAACCGGGCGGCGCATTACAGCCGGGCGAGCGCTCGCGGGCGCGCCGCCATTAGCGCGCGTCACGGGCGCGGTTCCACAAGGCGCTGCACCAGCACCGCGACCAGCACCGCCAGAATAAGGAAGCCGGCCGCCATCAACAGAGCAGCCTGACGCGGAGACAATGCGCGGGCAGGGCGGGCGCGCCTCACTCTTGCGGGCGGGGCGGCGGCTGGCACGGTGAATCGGGTAGTAGGTGACCACGTACCGGTTAAGCCTGCACGCACCGCACATACACGGACGAGGTACTCCGTTCCCGATTCCAGTTCTTCCATAGTGTATTGCGTGTCGCTGCCAGCATACACCTGTAAAATACAAATTCATAATAACTTAATTCAAGTAGGCATTTGCGCGCACTCTTGAATTATCAATTACTTTAACATTATAAGTAGTTAGCTACAACCCGTTCGTAATGCTGATCTGCTGAAAAGAGTCGGCCAGAATTGCGTTTCTTAAGTCCAGTTACTCTTTTTGAAATGAAATTTAACAAGGTAAAAAATTATTTATTTAATAAAATAATTTTAATTTCAGATTTAATACTAAAAAAAGAAGGTCCGTGATATGTTCTGGAACTTAATTATACATATGTGCCACCCACAGAAAATTTATCAACTTTGTGAATACGAAACTACTGGCGTCACTCGATTAATTATGTTTCTTGTATGTAAGCAATAATTATATCGTGCAAAAATTAAATTAATACAATTGTACACATTTTCTTCTCGAAGATGTTTATGTAACTCAAGAGACAAGACGTGAAATCCGTTTTAAGGTATTGTAGTATTGAAACATATTTTTTCATCCACTAAATATTAACACTCAACCAGAGGTATACAGCATGTTAAAATAAGTTGATTCAACTTAAATCGCATGTCACGTACCTGTTTAAAGACAGAGTCCTTGTTGCGGGCACATTGCAGCACGTACTCTGCGTCGTCGAGCATGTCCCACGTGACGGTCGCCCGACGCGGCGCTAACATTTGTAGAATCGGCGCTCTCAGTGCTTGTGGGGGTGCAGCAGGTGTTCGCGTGCTCACCGGTTGCCCCCACGCCCCGCGTCCACCGCGCTCATCACTGGCTCGAATTCTAAATGAGTACAATATTCCCTCTCGAAGCTTTTTCACTTTGCAACTTCGCGCAGAGCCGCGATACACAGGTCGAAAGTCTCCGGAAGTACGCATTTCTACGCAATACACCGCTCCTTCCCCGCAACTTCCCCATTCGAGCTTAATGTAATTATGGACGATTTGAGTGCAACGCAATTCTGGTGGTGATGGAGGCCTCGGGCGCGTGACAGCTCGCGCTTCTTCTGACCATTCACCTAGACCGAGCTCATTAAGCGCAGCAACGCGAACGCGGTAGGTCGTGGCCGGAAGGAGACCTTCGACGACGCGCTCCGGAGTCGGGTCCTCAGTTTCAAACGCAGACTCGTCGACTTCCACTCGGTAACGTAAGATATCAGCTCCGTGACTTGCAGGACAACGCCAATGAAGCCTCAGACTATCGGCGGTTGATTCATGTCGTATTCCCGAAGGCGCCGCTGGAGGGGCACGAGGAGTCAAAAGATCCCGAATACCTGACCAAGGTCCTTGGCCGGCTGTATTAGTTGCACAAACTCTAAAGAAGTAAGGTGAGAATGGCGTCAATTTGGAAACTATACAGCAAGTGTCGCGCCCCCTGTAAACCTCTGCAAAACTGTCATCAACATTCGTAGCACTCATTTCGAGTCGATAATCGATTATCGGAGATCCGTTGTCCCGAGACATGTGCCATTCGAGACGAGCTGTACGTGCATTTTCGATGTATGCAAGGGGCGTTCCCGGCGCGTCTGGAGGAGAGGGTGCCGTCGAGAAATGTAACGCGGGTGAGGGCAACCCGGAGCCGACCTTGTTGCAAGCAACAACCCATAGACGATATTCACAGCCCGGCTGAAGGTCACGAATGATACACTCGTTCTCGAGCGACGAGTGCGCTAAGCGTACGGTGCCGTCTTCGCCGACAATTTCCACTCTGTACTCTGTAAGCGGTGACCCACCGTTACAGTCGGGTGGTCGCCATCTCACCGCTGCTAAGGTGGCGCGCGGCTCACACGCCACTACGGGCGCCGGACAAGCCCCGGGACATGTCGCCTCTGTCATAATAGTCTCTATAACTGACCAGTCGCTTTCGCCGACAACGTTGGCACAACGCACACGGGCGCGATACTGTACGCCAGGCTGCAAACGGTCGCAATGCGCCTCCCGTTCTGGACCACTGTATGTAGGTTGATAGCCTTCCCCACCGTCTATTTCCAGTGTGTAATTATCAACAGTTGCTCCACCATCGTCTGATGGTGGCTCCCACCTAAGTCGAAATGCACGCGAATGTATTTTACCCTTAGGAGTCGGCCGACCGGGAACTCCGGGACGTTCTGGAAGAGTGCGATAGGTAACATCCTGTGACCATGGTCCTTGACCATCGGCATTTTCACATCTTAACCGAAACCGGTAATCAGAAGCACGACGCAGCGATGTACAGATGTGCGTACACTCCGTACCAGTATACACAGGCAGGAACCCATGTCCACGGATAACATCATCCATCTGTAGAGTAAATTCTTCATCAGCGTGACGTTCCCAAGCGAGTGCAAGGCAATCAGCAGCAGCGTTTAGCAAGGTAGGTGGAGCCGGTGCAGGTGGTGGAGCGCCCATGGTCCATCCGACGAACTCCTCACTCCACTCGCCGCGTCCACACTCATTCACCGCTGCAATACGGAAGCGATAGGAAGTCTGAGCGCGCAGATTGTTCACGGTATGCTGACGTGTTCGGGGACGTGATACTTCCGCAAAGCCTTCTCCGGCATCCATTTCCAATACATAATGAAGGATACGGGCGCCGTTATCGGCAGCAGGCGACCAACGCAAAAGCAATGATACGCGTGCTCTGCTTGCAATCCGAGCTGGTGACATTTTTGCTGGCGGAGCTGGTGGTGCTCTGAAAGTAGCTGCTTCGCTTGCCGCACCGGTCTGTTCCCCTGCGCGGATCTGCAGGCACACCGAATATTCGTATCCTGGCCTTAGGTCCCGTACCCTAAAAAATCAAGAGTAATGTATTTTACATTGTTTTGTATTATAAAAAATTAATAATAAAGTGATATATTTAAACATGTCTATGTCTAGACAAAAATGGCAATGTACTGACCTGCATGACAATGAGGGTCCACTGTAAATTGCCTTGTAACGACCTCTGTCACCCAATAGTAAATCATATGTCAGTTCAACATTTGGTAAGGTGACTCCTTCAGGCAATGGTGAGTTCCATTGTACTAAAGCACTTGTAGGGGTTATGTCGCTAACCTGCAATAAGAGGTAAAAATTTTATTAAAATACAGAATAAATATAGTACCAACTTACATTTTTATGTAAGTTTATTAAATTGGTTATGACACAAATGCTTGTGTGTATCTCTCCCCTTAACCCTTATCTCTCAACATAAATAATGTGTACAAATGTTACATGTTTTGATTATAGCATTTATATTTCATACATGCATGTGCATTTATTTTTTTGCATAATTATTTTAATTTACATATGGACCGATTCATATAAAACAAAAATATACAATAACTATAATATAAGATTATCTCTCTTCCAATTAGATTACTTCTTCCAGTCTATATCAATAAAATTATAATTATAAAAATACTAAACAGGTATCTCTTACAATGAGAGATGATTTAATTACCATGCTGATTAAGTGCAAGTTAGTTAACACATTTACTCGAAAGATGTCCTTGATACATTTCTTAAGAGACCATTTAATACTTTAGAAGGATGTTAAAGATGTGTATCCAATAAATTGTAGTTAACAAAGCAAATATTTGTTGAAAAAGTTATATACATTTTGTTATCTTTGCTTAATATACTTTATGGTATTTCAAAATCCCTTAGTAAATTCACGTGGTTTAAGTGTACATGTTATAGGCAATTCTTCTTTTATATGCAATGATTATATACCTGTGGTGTTCTTGTAGCAGACAGAAGATCAAGAAATGCTTGTGTATCATTCTCATCGTCACCCTGCACGGAAGCTCCAGCAGAGGATCCCTCTCCTTCTGACCATGCACCAGAGGAGGCACCACCACTACCTCCACCACGACCATTGAGTTCTTTCCGTGGTGATAAAGAAGGTGTACTTGCTCCAGAATTTATTTCTGAAAATTTAAAAGTACCTTTAACTATTTGTAATTTAAAACTGGTCTATTTTTTTTTGTCTTTCCCATTTTCCCAATTAATTACTTGGGGTTGGAGCAGTGTGTTAGTCTCCATCTGTACTAAACACACTGCTAGGGTTATTGGCACTGGTTTTTACAGCCGGCCGCCTGCCTGACGCTAACCCTAATGCCAGTGATATTTAATTTCTTAATCTAATAAACATTGGTCTAATAAAGATAATTAATACTGAACTTTTAGTTTTAAATATCTTATTGAAGAATTAAATGTATATGGTGGCTTCATATTTTATTAGGTAAGTAAAACTCTCTAAAAGAAGTGAACTGTCTTAACTTTTTAATTACTTTACAGATTTAAAAAAAGTACTAGTTAACCATTTTAATAATCATTGTCACTGAACAATAAGGTAAATAACAGTAGTTATGCTTAATAAACCCAAAAAATTTGGTTGTGTTCTCATAAAAATAAAATGTATATGTGGTTAATATCTTCGGCATTATTTAAATTTCCCTTATCTGTATTTACAAACTTCATTACAAAATTAACTCATTACTCACCTACACCATTATTTCTATTATTTTGTTTGCGCTCTAACTTTTGTTTGAGTTTAGAATATTGGCGCTGGGTCCGCTCGTCCTTTTGGTAGACCGGTGGTGGTGGAGAATGTTGCATATGGTGTGGTGGCACATGATGATAATGTGTTGGATATCCCGCACCATAAAAATGCTGTGGACCCCCAGCACCGTTAGTAGGCCCCTGTAAATAAAAACATTTTTTTTTTAACTAATGTCTACAGCAGTAATTTAAGGAAATGCGTTAACATTTGTAACGATTATTTTATTTTTAACTAGCTGTACCCGGGGCGCGTTTCTACGCCAACAACTAAAATAAATTTAAGAAAAATCAGTACACAAATATTCAACATGTCATATTCGTTTCCTCTGTGTAGAAAAACATGGTCATACTGATTTTCGTGATAATCGGTAGAACGGGGCAGAAGTTCGTAATCTGTAGCGCCACCTGGTGGCGAATGGCATTAATGAGCTTATGATACAAACCTTCTCCGTGGATAAACACATATATATATATACCAATATTCATAATAATCGATCCAGTAGTTTTTGAGTTCATCGATGACATACAGACAAACATTAATTTTTATTTACATAGATAATGTTACATTAAAAATTTTATATTCAACATATAAGCTTTAACAATAAACAACATATGTAACATTAAATAATATAGAATATATTGTTATTATGTTTGACTGACCTTTCCATCGTCATTAGTAGACAAACTATTCGTTGTTGGATCTGAATTGATCATCATGTGAAACTGACAACAGGTTTATTGCAGAAAAACGCCAACAAGCAAAGATTAAAACGTCAACGCCACGTAGCCACGTACGGACAACTCATTCGCCAGCGATAACACTCGACGGCTATCACACAACCGAACAACGTAGCGGCGGCCCGACAACAACCACTCGCAATATCAAAACGAACGTAGCTAGCGAAATACATAACGTAAAACGCACTGTTCAACTCTAACAGTTGAATGGTAACGAACAAACCGTACTGTTTACACACGAAACAATCGATAAATCAACGGATACTGTTTGCACAGACGGTCAACACTTTTACGTTGTATACACGTTGCACTAACTTTTCATTTGAATGGTTACACCGCTGTATATTTTGAATAACGTTTTTTTTTTAATAGCACAACTACAGCGTTATACAATACAAAAATAAATTAGTAAATCAAGCAATCTTATGATTTATATACATTTATGTAATACATAGAATTAAGTAGATATAATTTTAAATGTACTACGATGGTGATATGTTCATTCCATCAAACCCTTCATTGTAAATAAAAGAAATCTTATGATAATTATTTTTAAATACTTGGTGGTGGTGTATGATGCCATAAGCTTCAGCCGCTCAGTGTGGGTATACAATACTTTTGTCATTGAAAGA
>DWHU01001377.1:0-12763 GCA_018247975.1 Parides photinus | reverse complement strand
ACATAATTCAGTTAATATCCTATATAAAATAACATTTGGGAGCTCTGTGTATCAATTTGTGAGTTTATCTCTGAACAGTGCACTCTTTGTGCCAATTACTATGTATTTTATAGTGCTGATATAATAAAAAAAACAACCAATTCTCTTTTTTTATTACTATACGAACAGAACGGAAGGAAAGGGAACAAGCGAGAATATAAAAAATTAAAAGAGCGGGAGAAAAGAACAGAAGAGAGAACAGAACCGAGTAGAACAGAATAGTACAGAAGAAGAAAATTAACACAATTAAATGTATTTTATTGTACTGACATAATTATAAATGTTACTGTATAATTTTGTATTTATTTTATTATTCTAAATCTGCGAATAATTGACTGTTAGTGGGAACAGATTTCAGTAGGGCCTACTAGTATTAACATAAAAATATATATGTGTTACCATCAAACCCCATTTTCTTCACAAAATTATTTATTACATGGTCATATTTTTACCGATGGTATTTCTTTGCCTAAGATCGTCTATGTAGGAGCCACAACAGCGTTTATTATTGCCCCCAAACAAGTGTTCGAACCTCTTTGTACCGGTTTTAACGGCGTTGTAAATTATAAAATCACTGAGGTATCAAAAATTAACATCTTACCTCCAAGCAAAATGTAGTGGCAGTGTATAACCCAAACTAGGTTTAAATATTTAAGGCATAGTAATAGTTGGTACAATCTCAGTTACTTTTACAGCTAAACAAACAAGTGTTCAAATATTACTGCATGTTTGATGATTGAAATTACTAGGGTAACGAGATTTGATACCCTATTGTCGACAAGCACAATATGGTGCTTGTGTATACCATCCTAACTAGTGTCCCATTATTTTGGGCAGACTGTATTATTTTAATAAATGCGAGAGTATTACGTGAACTTATCGCCCGTCTTGTTGATTAAAGAAAAACATTTTATTATTAGATGAGCGCATCGCCCCATTGAAACAAGTAATCGTAATCCTTTTCTGGTTTCACAAATATACTACATACAAGTTCAAAAGAAATCCGGAATGTAATGTATTTATTGTATTGTGTATTAAACTGTTCCCCTTGCCTTTAATGCGCGGAGCGGAAACTCCGGGACGCTTTCAATGTCATGGAACATTCTGGAGCCGTCGTCCCTCCGATACCGTTATCGACCCTTGCCACACCTTCAAACGCAATACAGACGCAATTGATATTGCGCCACATTTATTAAAAGTGAAATGTGCATGTTGGGTTAGAGGATGAATAAAAGATGGTCAAAAATTTTTATAAGCTTTATATTTAGAAAATACTCAGATCAGACAAAACAGTTTACCATGCATTTAAATTGGATGTAATCAGTACAAATATGCTGCAACTTTGACAATACAGTATCAAATAATTATGAACACAGATACACAAATGGCAGTTCATTTATTTGAAAATTTAACGAAACCGGTTCTCACAATGAATTACAGTCATTAATTGTTTTTACAATGAAAAAAAGCCTTACAATGGTAGATTTATTACAATTTAAATTATGTGAAAAATGCTATAGTTTCATCATTAAGTACCAACTCCCCGTATACCTTTCCGCGAAATTCCTTACAAATAATTCTCATCTTAACTCCTTCATTTTTAACACAACAGTCTCTTTCAGTTATACTGACATATATTGTGTTACAATCACTACATTTCAATAAAGCTGGTCCATTCACAGTCATCACGTTAACATTACATAAAATCATGCAAAATAATTATAACAAAATTTTATTTTATAGCTTACATACAATACTATACAACTATGATACTATATGACAAAATTTAGGATAATTTATCACTGCTCATTCGCGATGACTAATAAGTTTTAGCCTATATAATTTGTTGAATAATTCATACATACAAAGAAAAAATTGTTTCATAAATAAAATCAATCGTCGTGAAAAACCATTTATGGGCAAAATATTTACCTTAATTTGTATTCTAAAGTTTCTACAAATAATACAGTTTAAGCCGTACGTTACTAAGCTGTAACTTATGTCAAAATATTATTCAGGCTTTTAAAATCATTAACACATACACCATTCTCCAAATAAATAAAACTATTGCTTACAAATAACAAATCACAGATACCAAACGCGAACTGCCACACGCTCTACAAAATGCTAACCAGGACACAAGACCATGTTATGTAAGTAGATGGAAAACAAACAACCCGTGTTTATTTTAAACTAAATACAGTCTTGTAACGTACAATTATTACAGCCCCTTTAACAACTTGGTAAAATGATCGAATACTGATGAATATTTTTACGAAAATAGAAAATGTCCACCATAACAACCATGCAACAGTTAAGGGAAGCGAAAGGTATGGATAGCTAGATACATTGCATTGGGGGGGTTTTCACGTGAAATCTAAACATGAATGATTAATCGGAAGTTCCGAAACAAATAGGCGGTTATAGGTTGCACATTGATGGGTTTACTCAACTCGGCACTATCTCATACGTATCACAGATAGTGTGTCGGCGCTCGTGCGGGCGTGCGTCACAGGTAGGGCATGCATGCGCCGCATCGCGAGCGCTCGGGGGACTCCGCGCGCGCCCTGCACACAAGCACGCCCGGTTAGCTCACGAGCTGCGCTCCTCCCGCCGGGACTCCGAGCGACCTAACGCTCTTCGCAGTTTCTCCACCAACCTGCTGTGAAACTTCTCCGACTCGCGACCGGCGCTCGGCGGACTAGCCGAACCCTTCGGGCTGTCTTGTGCCCGTAGGGAGACCCGCGAAGGCGGCGCCCGGCAATAGGACAGCGAGCGCATCGCTGGGGCACTGCGATGCGGGCTCAGCGTGCTCCCCATCCGCGGCGACATCACCGGCCCCTCCGACCGCGATTCCGACACCTTCCGTACTCGCCCCCCGACTCCGACCCCGACCTTCTCCGCGGATTCCGAGGTTCGTCGTGTCCGCTGTGAATGGTAAATATCCCAATCGTTTTTCACTACAGGCATCATAAACGCCATCTCGGCGACGGTGACGGTTACTCTTGTGCTTTAACGTTTTTGGAAAAGTACGAGCTGCGGCGCAGTGAGAAATCCCGGGAACAGGTAGCTCTGCGATCGATACTAAATAAATTTTCACGGTATTTCTGATATGATAACACTTGAAGTCTTTTTGTGACTTTTTATTTATAAACAGGAGAAAATGTCGTAAATAAAGAGCGAAATGGAAAACAGCCGGCTTTCACTTCAATGTCACACACACTGAACGTTTACGATACGATGTTAACCTCAGGACGAATTGCCGTAGAATGAAGATTTCGTGAAAACACACTTATTATAAAGAAAATATTGGCGCTGTCGTCGCTACGGGACTCGAAGATAACTTTAAGCATAACAAATTAAAATTAAATACTGAATAAAAAATAATTACTTC
Source organism: Parides photinus (assembly GCA_018247975.1). NCBI lineage: Eukaryota > Metazoa > Arthropoda > Insecta > Lepidoptera > Papilionidae > Parides > Parides photinus. The sequence continues at coordinate 9,330 of DWHU01001377.1, read as the reverse complement.
CAATTCTTTTGGTCATTTAAATATAACAACGTAACATATTACAATAATATTTCTTAAAGTTTATTATAAGAAAATTTTTTACTTAGTTGTAATTAGTGTTGCCTACTTCCAAACAGATGTCGTCTATATTCAATCCATTCAACACTAGATGTCGCTTTATAAAACTCCATGTACTTTTAACCAGCCTATTACGAGAATATAAACATTCGTTATATCTAATAAAACTGTGTAGATTGTAGGCTAAAACATTATAATAAAACAATAATTCGAATAGGTGGCCAAGGCAGGCAACATTACTTTTATTGTTCTTCTAAGACTGCGTTGTTATTCGACAAGTGGAGCAGGACGTTCAGCTATTAGTAAGAGGTACGCTTACCGATTACGAAATGCCGCAAGAGGAGATAGTAAATATCTTAACACATGAAAAATCTTGATACCCCAGTAATTGCACTAGCTACAATGTCTTTCAACCGTAACAGTAAGTCGCTATACTACTGTTACACGACAGAATTATAACTGTGATACTAGACGGTCATCATCGTGACGTTATTTATAACTTTAATTTTAGTTGCCTCCGCAGAACAGTGACTATGGACTTGGTTCGATCCCAGGAAACACAGTCTAATTGTAACAACTGTTTTGACATTTGTTAGCCCTTTCCAGATTAAAAAGTTAAGAAGCATTGCTCAGCAAACCGCAATGGCGCGTTTTTCGAAAATAAAATGAATAATTCATAACAAATTCTTACATTTTAATTTAAAAAATATATAGATTCTCTTTGCCATTTTAATGTTGTCACAATAAAATGACGGAAACATGACAAACATGTCAAACAGACGCACAGGCGAGTGACCACAATGGGGACTTTTCTTCGAAAAACCCTTTAAAGCGCTCATTGTTGATTGAAAAAAGTATTAACAAACAAAAGTTGCAGTTAATATAATATATTATTCATAACATTAATAAGCAACAATACAGTGGAGAAAGGTATTATAGATCAACACAAACACTACCAAATCTACATTAAGTTAAAAATGTAAGACTATACTCTAACAATAGATTAATCATAAAAAATTGTCTAAGATCTTGTTAACAATAAAAGGTGGGATTAAAAGCGCATTAACTAAAAATATTTATACTAAGAAACTAAGTAATAAACTATTGAAGTTTAATTGAAAAATGTTGTAGACTTTTTCGTAATTACTGTTTCAAGTGTTTTTAGATTTTGTTTATATTGTTATTGCATTCAGTTTAATAGTTCATGAGGGTCAGATCTAAATACATTTCATTCTTCCATAAGATTTGAATTTCAACTTGTCCGCACAGTGGTACTTTGATCCTCCTTCGTGACGTCCGGATCGTAATACCCGTTCACGTTGATCATGGTGAGCAGCTCCACCAAGTGCCGCTGGTAACCGCACTCCACGAGTTTCGCGACCACTTTATGTAAATATTTAGTGAGCTTCTCGAACAGATGGTAAAGTTCTTCAAGTTGCATGTAGTTTGTGTGGACGAAGAAGCCATTGCGCTCCTTTTGTTGCCACTCGCTGTAATTTTTTTATTTAAAGTGAACATTAAAATAAAGATAAGTAGATCGATTTACAGGCAGCTGCTTCCCTCCTTAATCAAATCGATAGATTATATATTGAGATATATCTAATACACAAGAGATGGTCACGACCCTTAGACATGTAAGGTTAAGTAATTTACTGATGGCAGATCTCTACGGTAGGTTGTTTTTGTTTCCGGATTTCCGTTCGAAAAGCACTATAGATAGGCTAATTACTAGGGTAATGAAGTATCTGTACCCTAGTAATTTGAAGGCAAGACATCAAGTCTATCATCTTGTTCTAAGATGATGAGTACAATGTGATGTAGTATATGACATGTTAACTATTATAGTAATATAGTTATAAGCGAACGTGTCACATATCGTTACAAATATGATTTATAGAGAAACAGTGGTTGAACTTGTAATCAATAGACTAATTTACAATTTTTACATACCCAGCTTTTAACACCCGACTGAATTTCAATATAACAGTGAATATGTCATTCAACAACTTCATAACGGGTGTGGATCGGTTGTTAAGCAGGCACCTGAACAGCACTTTCTTTATGTAAGCAACATGACAGTCGTAAAGGTCGTCCAAGGTCCGCGCCTTCTTGAGGTCGTTCTCAAACTCCTTCCATGACGTCAATATGCACGTTGTTACGATGTAGTTGTCGAGTGCTCTCACGAGGGAGGCCATCACGTGTCGGTATATCTGCACGGAAATGTAATGCGGCGACCTCAACAGACGTCTTGAGTGCTCCCGCGACAGCTTGGCCGCTAGTTTTAAAGACTGCAATAACGTAAAAGATTTGAATCACTTGCCTGGTAAAACAGAAAACTTTAGTTAAATTCTGAAACTGTATTGTAAGGTTTAATTGGTGAAAGTGTTTTATTGAATCTATCTACCACCTTGATACTGTAAAACCGTCTGATTATCAACATATGAGAGCCAGAGTATTCTGTGCGAGTATACCTCGTCATCCTCATATCCATTGTCACTTAACAACATGTATATAAAAAAGCTGTCTATCTTATTACATTGAATGTTTGAGTTTCGCATAAAACTATAGTCACACATGTATAAAATCTCACCTCAAAATCTTCACTCAACACCCAAAACACTCGTCTCATCTTGATAAGGAACTGGAACATCCTGGCATAACGCAATAAGGCCTCTGGAGAGAGTATAATGTTCAGAGGCCAGCTGACAGAATAAGTAAGTGAGAGACACTGCAGCACATCCGGAGAGCTGTGTTGGAAACTTAATGGTGACTCTGAGATGGTGAATGAGAGGTTCTCAGAGAATTTGTTCAAGTCTGTTACAAAAATAAAAATTATTTGTGGTGATAAAATGTCGACTATTTCTACTATCACTAATTTTGTTGTTTGTACGTACTGACTGGTCTCTGTTGGCAGTATACAGTAAGCACATTCAGACGAAGATATCGGTGACGGATTTTATAGGGTCCGTCTGATTAGTAATAGTCATATTAAAACGGTGATTATTATATATAATTAAAGAAAAGTTTCAATTGAAAACCGGAAAGAGAGTGTAGATTTGTACATAACTTAAGTAACATTGAGCAGCTTATTATTCGAATGAAAATTCATACAAGTGTGACACGGGAATATTTTTAGTTAGGTAAACAATAAATAGAGTACAGCCACTTTTTTTAAATCTACTAAAAGACGAGATTAGCAGGATGTTCACCAGGTGGTAAGTGTTTACGCCTGCCCATAACAATGAGGCAAGTTGGGATGACATACACAGCACCACACTGCGCTCGTAGCCTCGACTCAAAATATGTTAAGTCTTGTTATCTCAGTAATTTCCCTAGCAGCAACTCCCATCGAACTGGCATGCAGTAATATTTGAACAATACTCTTTGCCGGCTGCAATAGGAGCTGCGGTGGTATCAACTCAGAGGGTATCTGATAACAGAGATCTACCAGCAGTAATGTCAGTGTAGTCTTTGCATTAAATAATAAAATATAGCCTCACGTGATATAGACGATCTCAAAGCTTGGTCAAGTATATTGTGTAATGTTGCGAAATTCAGCAGCTCCTGTGGGTTCAGTGTTTTGGTCAACTTCGTAAATAAGTTGTTGCACAGACACCGGGAAAACTCTCCGTCCATTAAGAAAAAATAGTCTTTCAAGCTTCCTAAATGTTCATACATGTCCAAATTTACCAAGAAGTGAGTTAAGATCGAATTGTTAACAACTTCCAACTGATAGGTCAACGGCAACATAACTGATCTCTGCAAGCAAGCCGTCAGTGTTGCTATATTAGTAGCTGTTACCTTATGCGATGTCTCCTCACCAGATGTAGAACTTGATACAAATATATTGTTGTAAGGCTTTTTATTCACTTCCTCTATAATTAGTGCTGGATTAGTGTAAAAAGAAGTTTTACTGTCATTATTAATTTTATCTGTATAATAGTTTTCAGAATAGTTCTCTAGTTTCTTTATTCCAAATGGATCGAAATTGTCGAAGTTATAGGTTCCCTCGATCATATTGTAGAAATAAATGCCAGTTATGTCTAAACATTTTTCAATTTTGGACGGTGAACTATCCGGACTCTCTTCAACTGGCACTTCAGTTTCCTCGTCAACGTCATCTATAATTGTGAAGTCGAAACCCTCGGATGTTACATATTCTTTTTCGATAGGTTTGTCCAACTCCAAGTCTTTACCATCACTTTTCGGTGTAAAGATGTCGTTTATCGTTCCGCTATCTAAAGGTATTTCGGCGGTTGTAGGTGTTTCAAGATCGAGCTGGAATTAAGCAATATCTAATTTATCACTCAATTTATTAGATCATCATTTCATTGCAATAGCTATAGCAATTTTTTTTTACTTTTTACACGAATTATATACTAAACAACATGGTAGAGTTATAGCTCAGTTTACAATGCAGTTTTAATCTATGACTGCCTTTCATGAAGCCTCATACGTTTACTAGAAACGCGAGTTCGGTTGCCACTGAACTTAAGCGCTCCCTGTGAATGAAAACATCGTGAAAAAAATATTTCAAAAACAACTACTCTCGCTGACACGTTTACTGCTGACACGTCATATCGACTCGCAACTTCTGGCGTGTTAGAATAGCTTTGATTTTTGCCTTGCAAGAAAATCCTCCGGGTACCATTATTTGGAACACCAAATAGGTTATTTAAAATATTGTATAAGATTAATAAAAAAGATTTTTCAATACTCACCCTGGGGAAGAATTCACCTGGTGTAATCGAACCAGTGTCAGGTGCAACATTGGTAATTACGTTAGCGTTTTCAACAAATGGCTTTAAATTTAAGGTCAACCCTATTTTCTTATTGGTTTCTCGCCCCCGACTAAGATCTTTTAGTCGAGTATTGTATTCCGAACTCAATACTTTATTTCTATTGCGTATTGCCTCTTCTTGAGCTATGTTAGCTGGTTCTTTTTTAACAATAACTGCAGTAGGAAGATTATACTCAACACCTAAAACCTTTTGTTTGTTTAACACAGCTTCCCTTTGCGCTTCTGTTTTTGGTTCTGTAGGTCCATTTATATCAAGATCGATCATTCCAAATTCTGTCCCTAAAACTTTAAGCTTGTTTCTTTTCGCTTCCGAAAATGTTGAAAGATTATGAACATTGTTTTCTTCGTCGACAGAGGTTATTTGAATAACAGGCGTTTGTGCATTTAATTTGTTATTCTGTTCATCAGTTTGGCAGAATTCATGAGCCATTACCTTCTCCTTATTTTTAATTGCTTCCTCTCTTTGTCTTATGAACGTTTGATTGTCAAATTCCATGTCTAAGTTTCCACCTATAATATTACTAGAGGTCGTGAAATCTCTTCTTTCTTGATTATTTACAGAATCGTAATTTAAGACATTTCCTTGCCAATCTAACTTCATATTATTATCGTTTTTATTGTTATCTATTACAGTGGGAATAGTTGCAGCTTTATCATTTACTTTGTTTAAACAAGCAGAACTCCCGCCTGAAGCGTCGATATTTACAATATCTTTACAACCTATTGAACATTCATCACCTCTGTTAATTTCCATAGAACTTGTAGAATCTGGAGTTGAATCTGTAATACCTTCATAGTTATTATTATTCTCTGTTTCGGGATCTTTTTCAAATTTTAAATCTAGGCTTTCAATTGACATCTCCATGTTTTCGCCCTGACGTTTATGTTCAAGTTCTAATTTTTCCCGTTTCAAATTTCTCTCTTCGGTTGATAACAGTTGTATTCTGCTCTGATCTAACTGAAGTCGTTTTATTTTCCATTCAGTGTGTATTTTACTCTTTTCAACTTCCATGTTTAACTTCGAATAGTAAGTCATAATTTTATTCCTAAAATAAAATACTTATAAATATATCAAGGTAATACTAATAAATGAAGACGCAGCACCTGTTTTTGCACCAAACAATATAGTAAAAAGTTAATGTGTTGCTGTTTGAAGGGCACTGTAGCTAATGAAAGCTCGGAATTAATGTCACATAATGTGTATCAAACGAATTAACGCCATAACATTATAGGCACTTTGACGACTCATTATCTTCACCACGCCTCGTTCAATACAAAATTAATAAATAACAGTAAATTTCAAAGATTAGTTTCGCTTTAGCTGAGTATTTCTAAAATACCTTTCATCGTCCTTTAATTTTGCATCTACTTCCTCTGTAGCCTTTTCCAAAGCTACTTCTAATTCGTATCTTCTCCTTTCACGTTGTCGTGCTTTATTTTTTGCGGCCTTAGCTTCGGCCATTGCTGCTTCAAGTACACGTAACGAATGTTGTTTGCCTGCTATGATTAATTGCGCTAAGCGTTTTCTTTCCGCTAAAATAAATGATAAATTGAAAGATAAAGTTTATACAAGTAATTATATAAACGGAAATAATTAAGTCTCAATACCCTAGTAATTTCATCGGCTATAGCTTGCTGTACACAGGAACACTGTAATGTTTGCAAGCTACCATCAATACAACTATTTACACCACTATAGATGGAAATGCCATAGAATAAATCTACCATTCATTACCATTTAGTTTATCTTACTACTTTCTTATCTATTACTTATATAACATATTTCCTTTCTCTAGGACGAGTATTTGATCTCAAAGTTACATGGTGCTAAATGACAATGATGCTATGGATAGTGAAACGTTCGTTCAGAATACTTTCACATACGTTGGCAGCTGGTAAACAGCATTGCTATTATAACGGCAGATTTAAAATTTGGTGGTTGTGGCTAGTTATTTCAGGTTTCGAAAAATGTTTAGGCCGTTTAAATTTTGTAACCTTGGAATTAAGCCATAGACTGTCTTGTTACAGAGGAAGTTATTAGCTACCTTGCCATAGTAGCATTAAAATGTTACTCTTAGATATCTTACCAATAATTTTTTCCATAGTTTCGGCTTGTTTCACAGATGCCATTTCTGTAAAAGCTTTCCTCTCCGCCTCTTTTTTTAGGAGAATCTGATCGAAGGTTACTGGTTCGCCGCTGACGAAGAGACACCTTGTCCTATATGCATCGAGCACTTGTTGTTGACGTTCCAATTCATCAAAACTCGTACAACACTTTACCGATGGATGATCAGACGATATTAGAAGAACCAAAGGATCCTGTAAAACAAATATATATATAAACATAGCGAGCGGATATCTACCGGATAATAATGATGAACTAAAAATATGTACTTACGCTTGGATTACATAGTTTAAGCAATCTTAGAGACTTCCCACAAAGTAAAATGTACTTTACGACGGAACGCAGAAAATCCGGCACCGCTACACTAGTGGTGACGTGAAAGCCCTTGTCCCAATAACGTTTGGACCTTGAGTTCACATACTGGATATCTTTTCTTATAAAAAACTCATTATATCCGTCATCCAATTCACCTTCGAAAATGAATCTTTCAATAAATCTGTAATGTTTAATTTTTGGAGAAAATTTATAAAATTTTATAATATATATTTTTTTAACTGGGGACGCTCAGGGCGATGATCCTAAGATAAATAATAGTAAGGGGGCCCTTTATTGGCTATATAATTTATTGCATTAATAAACTATATTTTAATCGAAAGAAACAGCGCCTTTTTTAAATAGTTAATGATAGTCTCTCTTAAAATTTGTGTGGGGTTATTTTAGTTAACTTAGTATCATATTGTGACTCCGGACAGCAAAAAAGTAGAACAACTTGCCGGCGTCCTAGTACCCGTTCAAATACCACATCCATTCGACATCGAATAGCTTTCAAGAAAAAAGTGTTAAGCTGTTACTAGGTTAATGCGTCTTCCTTCTACAGACCACATCACTACTAACAACATCAGAAGGAATCGCGGTCAAGCGCTAAATCAGTATATTTAATAAAAAAAAAACAGTAACAAGCTATATATTTGAAATTGCTGGGGTAACGAAACTTTACATCTTGTCTCAAGTAGACGAGCGCAGTGTGGTGCTGTGTAAGTCATCCTAACGATGCCACATTGTTATGGGCAAACGTATCACTTACCATCAGGTAAACATCCTTGGTCGCCTTGTTGCTTAGTTGAATTAAAAAATAATACCTATTACCACTTACTTAAAGTAAACTTTGCAGATGGATATTAAAGTATTGAATAGAGTTAATGCAGTTCTTTGGTGGGTCACCAGTGAAATTTCATTAAATAAATAAGACATCAGCTCTGCTCCATGAGGTAATGTGTCTTTTCTATCTAAAAGAAATCAAGAATAAGTATTAATTTATGAAATGACCATCTTGCAAACATTGCAATCAATCAGCAGCAGATTACAAATACATTTCAACAATACAAGATTAAATGGCAGCAAATAAACAGTATGGTACCAAATCAAAATACATGTTGCGTCGAAGTCACAATAAGACAACCATGTTAGAAGACATAGTTTAATTTTTTTTTTACATATGTAAACAAAAACAGTTAAAAAACTATTTACCAGTATCTATCATTTTATAAATGGAAGCAATAGTTTCAATCTCATACTTTAGAGGATCAATATGATCCAAGATATGCAAGAGCGTCGGCATACAATTCAACTCCTCAGATATGTTCTTAGAGCAATTTTCGTAGACTTCCGTAGCCGTTAGCCGGAAATCCAAAAGGTACTGTCTGATAACTTCTCTTGCTGCCTAAATTTAATGAAATTTTATTATGTTATCATATCAATATGTTTTCACAACTAGGACATGGAACCTTCTCTCAAAGGACAAACTATTTAGTACCCACTATTCTGACCAAGTGCAGGTTGGTAAATATCACAAATTTATAAAACCTGATGTTCCGAAAAAAAAAAAACTTGGATTCAATTATTACAGAAAAGCTTACCTCAAGAACCAGACCTTTGCTCTGAAAATTGTTTTCAAAGCTTTGGTTAAAAGCGAATGTATACAGACGTTTGTAATATGTCCCAACAAGCAATAGATCAGCAACATATCCTCTAAGATGTTCCATTGAAATACCTTCCAGTACTAAATTATCTTTCATGTAAAAACAATTAGATTCTTCGCTAAAATGGAACGAACTTGTTTCAACACCAACTAAAATTTATGAGATTTTTATTTTTATTTGTTAATTTCTATGTAACTGGCGTTGCAGTAACATCTATCTTGCTAGATGGTCTCTGACAAATGAGACCTACTATCAGAAATATAGTAAGAGTAAGTGTCATGAATAATGGCAGACATCTATTAACTAATGACAACTGTTTACACATTATAAACTACAGAAACGTAAACGATTAGGAGTTTATGTATTGT
>DWHU01001376.1:0-12772 GCA_018247975.1 Parides photinus | reverse complement strand
TAAAAACTGTTTTAGTTAATTAAAAATATGTTACAAAGAGACTAAATATTGTCAAATTTACTATTAAATACTCTGTCGGAGCTTAGCTAATTATTAGAGTGTTGTGTATGTTTATACACCTTATTATAATTAACTATTTTAACGTCTATAAGGTGCAAGTCTTTAGTTAAATGGATCAAAAAAAAAGAATACATGTAACTATTTTTCAATTGTACTATCTATGAAAACGGTAAATCAAGTTACAGACACAATCTTGTGGTTTTTTAGTGATTACAAGGGAAAATGTTTGACTACATTCCCACTTGATGGTGTGCGGCGAATGTAGTGTTTTTTACATTATCAACCTTTTATTGTAGACAATAAAAGTACATTTTCATTAAAGTCATTGGAAAGCATCAAGCAGAAAAAGCTTCGTTGTTCTTCATCTGCTCCAACGGATTCTCTTTTTGTGTGTGACAAATGCGGCAAGAAGTGCCGGGCCGCAATAGGGCTCTATAGCCATCGACGGCAATGCGACGCCCAACAAACCTACTAACGCTGCAATAAGCATCTTCCGTAGATGTTATGGCCAAATAATAATAAAAGTACATATGTTGGTAACATTGTGTTACATCGTGGAATAATAAATTAATGAATAACGAGCGGCTTTGTGTTTGTGTTTGTAAAGATCGGAGCTAAGTATTACGCGGGTGGGCTGGGCAGCCGAGACCCTGTGGCGATGGCGCTGCAACAGCAGCGCGCGCGCGAGATCATGCTGGGCGAGCGTGGCAGGCCGCGCGGCCGCCCGCCGCTGCATCGCACGCCGCCGGCATCCGACATCGTCAACCTGGCAGACTCCGACTAGGTAACACTATACGACTCGATCATTGTCTACACAATCACAAATAACATATAGTGAAATTACTGGGGTAATCAAATTTACCAAACACACGTCTATCAAGACAAATTTATATAAGCAAGAGAGATGTTCACGTGAAGGCAAGTACCCGCCACTACACTCAGCGCCACATTGTGCTCATTGTGTCAAAACAATGTAGAATGCCCTTTGGCATTAAGTCCACCTTTTATGCAATTTATTGTGTGCAAATAAAAAAGTTGATAAATAAAATAAATAGATATTTAGATTTTAATTCTCGTTGACCCAGTAGATACCAGTTACAGTAATGTTTTCTAAGTGTGACACAGTAATATTTGCTCGAACCTGACTTACCAAGTATCATACCTACCTAGTGTCTCCAGCAATAGATACCAACAAGTAATGAAGAAAGTCAATGCGATGAGTTCATTGTATATCATCTTAACTCTCGTTGTTGCTAGCCATAGAATTATCAGAAGAACGCAAATGTACTAAAAAAAAAATTACATTTACAATAAATAAAGAGTCCTTGGTTATCAGTATTCTACACATTTATTGCGTGTTTACTTGCACTAGTTTGTTAGACAAATGTAATAAATCCCAAAGTAAATAGGAATAATTGTTTATTAAATCTTTTCAGATGCACCACGAAATGTTAAAAGAACTGATGTGTACAGTAAATGATATCGGTGCTACGCGTGTGGAGTGGTGTTGCTCAAAGTCTAGAGCAACCGGAGCGAACAGACTCAACATAATACAAAAAGTTTAGGAGTGGAACGCAAATGTGTATATGATATTGTCTTCAGGCTTACGCTCTAACTCCACATATCATGAATCTCTAGCGTTTGAAGTTATTACGTTGTCACTGTAGTACAGTATGGTACTATCTTATGAATGGATACAGTTTTTAGATTCGTTAGATTTTTTTAAGTAAATCTAGAGCTTAACACCTAACTTTTCTTTATAACATCGAATGATACATCCAGCAATGGACACCCTTCAAAAGATGAGGTATATTAAAAGTAATAGAACGTTATGTCCACATATCATATGATCCTATGATTTTTTAATATCAATTTCGTTTTGGGGGCAATAATCACTGGAAATAATTTTGGGGATGTTGTCTATGTTAAAAACAATGGACAACTGTAGGCTGTAACTATTGGGATAAAAGGAGCATAAATAATGTAGTGCAGTGTATTTCAACCTAACTAGCGCTACATTGTTTTAAGCAGTCGAATAAACAGTGATAATGGATAATGGGTGGATATTTGGATTATTTGTTAATACTTCTATATACAGAATCAAAAATATAAAACAATGCACTTAAATGATCGAAGTTATGGCGCACTTTGAATCTCATATGTAGAAAGAACACACAAATTTCATTATTTCATATCTTGTACCTCGTCTGAACTCATCATTTGATGAGATATTTCTATGTCATTGTGACTATTTTTAACTATATCTTTCAGTACAGGAAATTAGTATTAAGCCGTGTTGTATGTTAGTAGTTAGATAACTATACCCCCTATATATTACTAACGCGAAATTTAACTACGATGTGACAATGGCGCAGGCAAAAAAATAATATTACACGGCGATGACCACAGAATGGGTAATCATTGAATTGATTCAATATATTTTTAGTTTTATAGATTTCGACTAATAAATTCAAAAATTTAAATATCAAGTTTATGAAAAAACTACAACCTAATATTTAAATTAACATTCTTAAGTGCAAAATTCATATAACAGACTTATTAAGTTATAGTGGCCTACTGACAAACTTGATTTAGTTTACAATAGATATTAATTGTTAAAAATTAGTAACCTCGGTAATAATAACTTACAAATTATAGATCAAATCACGACGATTATCACTTACAAAAAATGGCGAATAACGTATTATTGCCAGGCATGAAGATTATTGCAATATTGTTTAATAAAAATTTTTTTACGTTGAAAAAAAACATTAATGTTATTTAATAAATTATTTTTAATCTAAAGAGATTTGTAGAAACCGTGATGGCTCAGTTTGTAGGGCGGTTGGTTGTGCTATACGTACGTGTTAAGGAGACGCGGGTTCGTTCTCCACTGAGCTTGTTACTAGGAACAATTTTTGTGAATATCGCCAACCCGAACTTGGCCGGCGTGTTGGATAAAAGGCTACAGCTCTCTAAATATGAGAGAACGCTCAGAGTCCTGATAGTACGAACATTAGGTGGGCTGTTTATCTTATTTTATGTATATTATTTTTATTGGCGATATTTCTATTACTGTTGTGAATAACCATAATAAGAGTATGACATTGTGGGGATCTTTGGGGAAACTCTTATGTGCAGTTATGGATATCCACCTGCTGTTGATAATACTCAAACAGTACAATGAATTTAGCAGGTTAGATTATAACGAGATTTAGATACGTTAATTTTATTAAACATTATTGCAATACAGCCAAACCAAACATTTATGCACAAATTATATATTATCATTTATTATATTCAGTTCTCAAGTTATAATATTCTTTCATTAGATCACATGCAGTTTGTCTTGTACGAGACTAACCAGTGTTTAACATTTACAAAAATTATTTCCAGTAATCTATACATTATTTATTAATGTGAAGTATAATAGCAGGGAGTAATTTACACTCAAGAAATATGTAGTGGTAAAATCAAAATCAATTATTTTTTGTACTATATTTTATTTACATAATATACATTTTCTGTATGCATTCATCTTTTTCGTATAATACATTGATTTACTTTATACTAAGTTGTAGTAGGTGAATACAGGTGATCCGTTTTCAGTTTTATGTTGCGATACATGGATTTGTACTTTATTTATTTAGCCTGTTGTACATACAGGCGGTTTAGTTGTGATATTGCCTAATCTTAAATTTTCGTATACGTTTATTTTATTGAGTCACAATTGTGACTTTAATGTTAGATTCAGCAATTATTATAGTTATATTTTAGGATAACGTAATTGTACCTACCAGTATGACAGAGTAGACACATTTCGATTGAATGTTGCTTATGAATAATTTTACAGTACATTAAGAATGTTTTTATGCATTATTCAGTTTTGTATGACATTTAATAGGGCGTTATTATTACTTATAGTTACACAAATTATTACTGAGCAGTATTTTATTTAGATTTAAGATTATTTTATATACTTATATTACTTTTGCAAGCAAATGTTGCTAATTGAAACCTGTGAGAATTCTTCACAAGAGAGGACTGCTGTAATTGTTTCATTATTTATGTAATATATAATTGTAATTGTAGAAATCTTCCTATTATTTTGTAGTACAATTGAAGTATAATAAATAATAACTCAATCATAATTATTGTGTATTGATTACCATTCCAGTTACACTATTCCCATATCAAATACCTGTTTTAATTTGTCATAGAATAAAAAAATATTTTTAGACTCCTTGCCAGAAACATAACGGCCATTCAGCGTTGAGTTACCAACTTAAAGGTGAAAAAAATATGTTATTAACTACATTATTAAAATAACATTGTGAATCTCTATCTCATCATTAAGTAGTTACCAATACAGAACACTATTTTACTGCGTACAAAGAAAAACATGAGTTAGTTTTTATAACAGAATAGCTCTGAATTTGTGGTATACTGCCAAAATCTGTTGCAGCTTTTGCATCAATATATTCAGTTATTTGGACGGAAATAACTAAATTGAAGAAATAAAGCAATGTATGTAAAAATAAAAAAAAATATTTCATTGGTGTTTTTAAGAAATTACTAAGTTTTTTTATTTTATTTGCAATTTCAAGAAATAGATTATTAATAAATTACCTGTACGAAGTTATTTTTTTAAATGATTTCATTTGTTTACATTAGGTAAAATTAACAGTATGAATTATTACATTCATATATTGAGATTTGGAATACCAGTTTTGACACCTATAGACACTTCCATATATTTAATTAACTTTTGTGATAACAATAAAGCTTCACTTAGTTTCAATACGTTAGCATTTAACATATCTAAATTTTGCTCCTTTGCAAACGTGACTACATCACTAGCACTAATTGCCATAGCATTTACGGGTAAACCGCCCGTGTTAACTAATACAACACGGCGACTTCTAAGGTCTGGATGAACTTGATCTAAAACTCTTTTAGTCCATTCTATACAAAACAGTCTCGATGTGTCCATAGCTATAACAATAAAGTCAATAGCCACTTTTCCTGTTTGATTGTACTGATTAACGATGTCCTTTAAGTCAAATGAACGAAGAATTATAAGATTCCATTTATATGCTCCTTTCGAATGTATTTCTGCGAGTGCAGCAGAAATTTTTTCCACAATTACTACGTTGACAGAAATAACTACCACAGTTAACACATTTCTACAACAATTTGGGCCTACCCATGATGCTATTACATCCTTATAAACCGACATCATAAGCGTAAAATATTAAATTTTGGTTTCTGATCAAATACAAGTTTTCAAATTTATATCGTTATTTACGTGACGAGACTGACGTTAACTTTAAAATATTTTTCTGTTGTCTATGATAAAACCATGTATAAGTTTCATACAGACCATGAAATTAAACTATTAAACAAATAATGATTTTAGTACAAAGAAACTACGTGTTATCAATTTTTAATTTTAATAACCTCCTACACGTATTGTCTATAAAACGAAACGGAAATTTAATGGTTTGCAATTAACAAATCTCTAAAAAATTTAGCACGGGAATCAATATACAAATTAGGTGCTTCACTGTTTTTAAGAAAAAAAAAACCCAAATTAGTTTAGTATTTTATATTAGTTTAGTAAGAATTTTACTTTCAACGAGTATGCGTAATCGGTATAGCTCTACACAAAAGTATGTTTCATTTTGTTTGTTGTGTAATAATATGTCAAATGAACTGTGGAGGGAAAATATTAAAAAGTTTATTTTACTTTAATTTATCGTTTTTTTTATTAATACTTTGGTTTAACATGCGTCGTCGAGGTGAGCGATTTCCAGATAATGGATACGAAGCCTGGGGTGGTTATATGGAGGCTAAAATTGCCAAGCTAGAAGATCAGTTTTCAACTAGATCTAGCAATCAGGTTTCCAATATTTTTAATGGTATATCAATTTATGTAAATGGTTATACAAAACCTTCCGCCGATGAATTGAAAGAACTTATGTCTCAACATGGTGGTGTTTATCATACTTATCAAAGAAGTAATGACTATATAATCGCTTGTAATTTGCCGGACACGAAAGTTAAAAATATGTCTCTTGTAAAAGTCGTAAAACCAGAATGGATAATGGATAGTATTGCTGCTAATCGTTTGTTAGATTATAGGCAATATATGCTTTATAAAAATTCGAGAACACAACCACAACTGAACTTCTGCAAAAATGTAAGAAAAGAATCGTTTTCTGTTGGTACTTTACTGAATGACGATTATAATAAGTCTATAAAGGATGAGCAGGTTTTAAACATAACTGAGGACACTTTATTTAACAACTGTAATAAAGATATCAACAAAAAAGTGGGTTCAAGTAGTAATATTAACACTTTGGATCACATATTACCTGGTCCAACTTCTGAATACTTCAAATCAGATTCTGTAGCAAAAACAGCAGTAGATCCTAATTTTATATCTGAATTTTACAACAACTCAAGGCTTCATCATATATCACAACTTGGAGCTTATTTTAAACAACATGTTAATGATTTAAGGGACAACCATGATTTTACCTTTCCTGCTCGTTCTGTTCTTAAAACGAATATACAAGCATTAGGTGGTAATAGTACATCGCCAGGAATTAATTTTGAAAGCGGAAAAGTAATTATGCATATTGATATGGATTGTTTCTTTGTATCTGTTGGTTTACGTAAAAGGCCAGAATTATGTGGGAAACCTGTTGCTGTTACTCATTCCAAAGGTGCACAAGGTAGAAAGCGAGCAGGAGTTGATAGAGCAACAGAATTTAATTTATATAAACAGAAACATTTTAAGAAAATGGGAAAAGTGTCTGGTATACCAGAAAATGAGATATTTGAAAACAAAATCGGAAATATTACTGAAGAAGATGGTGATTATGGATCATTGAGTGAAATAGCCTCATGTTCATATGAAGCAAGAGCAAAAGGTATTAAAAATGGAATGTTTATGGGAGCTGCTTTAAAACTGTGTCCTGATTTGAAAACAATACCATATGATTTTGAAGAATATAAGGAAGTTGCATATACATTGTATAACACAATAGCCCAGTACACACTTGATATAGAAGCAGTATCTTGTGATGAAATGTATGTTGATTGTACTGAATTGATTAAAGATCTAAATGTTAGTGTTCAGGATTTTGCTACAGTACTTAGACAAGAAATAAGAAGTAAAACTGGATGTCCCTGTTCAACAGGATTTGGTGGTAATCGGTTGCAATCACGACTCGCCACAAAAAGGGCGAAGCCAGATGGCCAATTTTTTCTTACCTCAGATTTAGTTGAAGATTTTATGCTAAATATAAATCTCAGGGATTTACCTGGAGTTGGAAGACAAATTTCCCTAAAATTAGAGTCTTTGGGCC
Organism: Parides photinus; assembly: GCA_018247975.1. Classification (NCBI taxonomy): domain Eukaryota; kingdom Metazoa; phylum Arthropoda; class Insecta; order Lepidoptera; family Papilionidae; genus Parides; species Parides photinus. The sequence continues at coordinate 5,336 of DWHU01001376.1, read as the reverse complement.
ACCAGACTTGCGGATCTTTACAAAGCTTAACTTTAGGTTTATTGCAGCGGCATTTAGGCAATAAGACTGGTGCACAACTATTTGATCAGTGTCGTGGCCGTGATTCCAATCCGCTGGTATTCCATACTGTAAGAAAATCAGTCTCTGCAGAAGTGAATTATGGCATAAGATTTGATAATATTGACCAATGTTTTCAGTTTTTGAAACAATTGTCTACAGAAGTTCATTCCAGAATGCAACAATTTAAAGTTTTAGGTAAATGTATTACCTTAAAAATGATGGTCAGGGCGGAAGAAGCGCCCGTGGAAACAGCAAAATTTATGGGTCATGGATTTTGTAATGTGATTAACAAATCTTCTTCGTTATCAAATCCTACTAATGATGTAGAAGTAATAACCAAAGAGATTATTTCTCTATGCAAAAAACTAAATATTGATCCAAAGGAAATGAGGGGTATAGGAATTCAAATATCTAAATTAGAATCAAGCACTTCTAAGCCTGCAACAGGAGGTATTAGTAAATTTTTACATAAAAGTGTAAATTCTTCTAATAATAACATAATACAAACCAAGGATAGTAAAAACTTGTTACTACAGAAAAATGAATTTGATCATCAAGAACGTCACACAAAATTTCCCATTACACCAAAGAAAGAAAGAAATACTTCATCACCAAGCAAGAAGAGGGGTAGACCTAAAAATGTTAAAAGCAGCTTGTCAACCACGAAAAATCTTATGGACAAATTTTTATCTGCATCCGTTCAATTAAATAATGATATACCAATTAAAAATGAACCAAACATTATGTTGGCGAAAGAACAAGCAAAAAATAGTGAATCTAGTCAGCAGGGTATACTGGGCTTGCCATGGGAACGAGTGAGAGAATTGTTGAGGGCATGGTTAGATAGTGGAGAAAGTCCGAAATTCTGTGATACTGAGATGATAGCTGCATATTTAAGTAAATTGGTTATTAAAAAGGACATAGACAAAGTTTATATTTTAATAAATTTTTTAAGAAGAAGAACCCGTGAATTAAATATTGATGTTTGGATAGATGTTTATGAATATGTTCTGAATGGAGTTCAAGACTCCATGATTGCTGTTTATGGAAAGAAATTGTGGATAGAAGAATCTTAGACTATAGTTCAGAGACAAATTTATTAACTGTTGACATTAATAAAATCCCAGACTAAAAATAAAAGATTTCCTTTTATTCACTCATTTATTTGAAAATTGTTTCTATTAAAGTAATGAACATAGACAATAATTAGGTACATTATTAATTTATTAGTTTCACATAGATTGTTTTAGTGGTTCAAAAAAATTACTAAAATTTAGATAATTGATGTCATTAAAATGTTACTAGATTGTAAGGGAGGTATCTATTTTATAATCTGAAATGGAGAACTAAAAGCTATTGGTAAAAAAAAGGTGCTATAAGATTTCTACATTTAAATATTGAAGAACTGGTGGCCACTAGACTATTGTGTGGGAATATGTTTTGTGGGATTCAATACAAAGAGACCAAGATCCAGCAGTGGATCTGAGGCAATAGTGGTGAAATATTGAAAATAAAGTATATTTATAAGATAAATTTAGTGCCTGAAAATTATGTGGTACCAACTGTGAAGCATACATAGTAGATTTGATTGAATACTTAATTCAAGATTTAAAAATTGAAAAATGGCAGTTAGTATCACTTTGTTAATAAGCGCTACCGATACTTAATTTGATAAAGATCAGAATTTCATACACGTTTAAACTTACATGCCACACCTCTATACGTTAGGTATATTCAAACAAAAAAATAATATTCTTTTTGCCACGACATGATGTCTGTTTACAGTCCTTTTCATTACAATTTATTATCACAGATTTTATAGCAGAAAAAACAATACAGCCACATTTTTTTTATCTATAGGAGGCAACACTACTTCAATTTCTGGTTGTGTTAAAACCCAAAACACTCCGGTTTTATGGGTACAGCGAAATACATTTCAAGAATATCGTACCGTCAATTGAACTTCACATGTAAACCTGGAAATATACCTGGAATCTGTTACTACACTAGGTTAGTCACTGCACGATAAACGTAGTTTCCATGAAAAAAGAGTTCGATAAGTAAAATATTCCACTTAAACTTTTAACTTAAATAATAAATTGTTTTGAGACAACCATTTGTAACATGACCCATATTTATTAGAATACTTTTGAGAAATATAAAAACTTGAAATTAAATCAAAAATAATAAACTGAACCATCTCCTTACAAAAATGTAACTAATTGAATTCCGCTAATTATTCCATTTGTTAGTAGGTACTTAATGTTAATAACAACACAGTTTTAACTTGGCGACATTTAAAATACGTTGGCATATTCATCAAACGCTAATCGAGTTTGCGACTTACATGTGCTACTGTTTACTAATAAAGAAGTATAGTACCCATATACAAAACAATATTACAGAACTTGTAAGTTAATCTTATACAATCAAAAAGTAAGGTTATACATAGACAACAAATTATTAATGGGTATTTCTATTAGTTTCCAACTCGATTGCTGTCGATAATAATTTCGTATAATAGTTTAATGACAATCTCATGCGGTCGAGTTGGCCGAGATGGAGTGCTTCAGCTTCGAGTCGATAATAATCTCGTCGCCTGACCTGATGTTGTAGGAGTACAACTGCTTCGTAGGATATTTCATCTCCTCAGGGCCCTGGAAAAACTCCAGAAATGAATTACACGGTTAGTTTAATCTGAATCATAAACTGAGAAAAACTTTGGACTAGATTTAAATTTGTGAACTATTTTAGCAATGTTTTCAATTTCACCTGTGTGTCCCTCAGCTCCTGGTCCACGTAGAATAGTCTCATTTTTGAGGCGGGAAAACCGGCGAGCCGCTCTAGCCGTGATTTTAAATCAGAGACAGTTCTGAAATAAGCACAAATGTATACGTAAATCAAATGTCTCCACTATTATGGACGATTTAGCTTCTCAGCTTTTCTTTTTGAAGAAAGAAGTTTAAGGATCTTTAAACGACCACTGAACGAACAAAAAATACTCTTCAACAGGAGCTGATACTAAGACATTCCTGCACACATACCAATCTTTCCTTAGCCGGGTATAATATGTCTCACCTGTACACGTCCACGGTGCGCACCTCGCTGGTATCACCGCACGTGAATGTGATCTGGACACGCTTCTCCGGCCTCAGGTCTACCGACACCAGGGGATCAAGTTTTCCATGAACACCGACCAACTCCCAGTACCTTTGAATTGTACATATACATTAATGACATTATAGCAGATTGTTCTAGCACAGTAACAATAGTAGACCAGAGAGATCTGCCATTAGTAGGCGTTAAATAACAAACATGTTATTTAGCCACGCATCTTCTATTGGTGGATCATTATCATAGGATTATAGTTATTAAGGTCAAAGCAATATTTACGCAAACACCGCGCCCACTGCATTCGTCTGTATTACCTACATTGCATTAAAATTTCTTATACTATAATTACCTGGTCCCAAGTTTTAGATTTAATTAATAAAAAAATACTGACAAATCTGGACTCTCTTCTTGTGAAAGACCTCGATTGATAGCAATGAAAACCCCAAAAAGCGTCTTTATAATTATTTTATTTGTGTGATGGATTTACATTTTTCTTGAACGCTGCAGCTTCTCGAGAATATTTAAGGAGAGCGAATTGTATTTCTCGGCTAAAGAACATATGCCGGTGGTTAGGAAAGAGCACCCGATTGCTGCATCGGAAGTCCAGGTTGTACTAATAGTCGCCGATGTTTTAATGAAGACGGCAGTATAAGTACAAGACGGTAGGGTAATGTGGAGAGATAAAAAAAATTATAACATATGTGTAAATGTCTCACCTACCTACCCACCACCTCCCGTGGTCCAACCAATCATCTGGTTATATGGGCAGAAGTAATGGGGTCCTTGTGAGACAAGTTATTTTGCTTGAAGAGTTACTTTTATTTTAGATATGACATCGACCACCTAACTAGGGGGGCAGAGCACGGAAGGTGATTAATCTAAGCTTCTTTTGGTAGCTAAGCTCGAAGGCTCTCTCGGGAACCTCGGCTCGGATCGCTACTTTTTAATTACAAACGGATTGGACGTGGTATCCCTTGTCTCCTCTCACCTCTCTGGGGCACACAGACGACTTCGTCCACGCATCACCGTCGCTGTGCCAGCTCAACGGATAACTATGCAGATGTCTCACCTGTCAGGCCTGTCGGCTTCCGGCTTCTCCATGTAGTATCTGATGAAGGCGCGCTCGGCGGAGTCCCGCTCGTCGGGCGGCACCGCGCCGCCGCCGTTCAGCGTGCGCACGCGCGGCAGCCGCGCCACCAGCAGCAGCCGCCGCTCGTGCTCCGTCGACTCGAACCGCTCCCACAGCGGCCAGCCCTCGCAATAACATCAATAATAACTAAAATAACATAAAATAATTATAACAATACTACATTTATAACAAGCAAACTATTATAACAACATTTGTTCGCGTGATAACGATAGATGGCGCTGCGTTGAATATGGTTGTTTGTGAAACGCGGTGTGGTTTGCGGGCGGCTTCGGTGTTCCCAAATAAATCGGTACTTCTGTTCGCGATAAAGTTCTTTTTGAGTGACCCTTGAACGGCATTATCTAGGTAGCCAACATTATAACTTTTTTTTTCTCTCTTTATTGTGGCACGAGACAGTATATAAAATTATTACATGAATGATCTTTAGCTATATCAACAGACAGGGAGTGAGTGCCCAGAATATAATCTAAAATTTTTAGTTGGCAAGAGTTCTTACATAGTTACAATGACATATTAAACGAGTTAGTAATAATTTTGAGCCTTGGAACCTTTAACACGAAGGCATGATTTTTATACCACCCTCCTTAAAAGTATCTAATGAGGCAAAGAATAAATCTACATAACTGAATGTTCTGTTATACGTATTGATGAAGTGCGAAAAGAAACCGTGTGTTGCATAATTCTAAATTTATAAGTATATCATAATTTTAAACACGCTATTTTTATACGCAATTTTTATTGACGGTAGGGTGGGTGGGTTACTGTTGCCGGACACTGTAGAAATATCTACAGTAGCTCTTATTTCTGTTGAAAATTTTTTTCTCGTTACTTAATGTTCCCCATTGGGACTCGGGGCCTTTGTAATTATTGAGTTGTAGCCTTAATCCACCACACTGGCCAAGTGTGGGTTGGCGGATAACGCCATGGATATTTAATTTCATAAAACGCACATAACTAGGCAACGTCATGGGTGCGCACCGGATTCGAACCCGCGACCTCCGAACGGAGGTCG
>DWHU01001375.1:0-12775 GCA_018247975.1 Parides photinus | reverse complement strand
AATTTATCAAAAGTCTTTGCAGATGCCTTATTAATACAATCTGTTTTTATATGTCAAAGCAAGTATATTAGAATTACTTAAAAATTTAATACTGTAATCTAAATATTAATTTCCAAATAACTGTAAATGTTTTAGATACCTAAACTATTTTAAAGTGTTGAATAATTCATAACATAAAATATAACATGAACTTAAGAAGAAAGTGAAAGTGATTAAGAAGATTGTACGAAGTGAATACGGAAATAGGAAAAGAGTAAATATAAACACTTCCACGTTATAACGCTGCAAACTATTATAAACAAATCTCGCTTGTTCGTTATTGTAGGCGTGGGATAAAAATATAATTGTATTAGGTAAAAGTTATTAGATCTATTGGTGATTGACTTTATTGGCAGGGACTGTCTAACTGCCACTATATCGATTAATTATACTGCCAAAGCATAGTCTGCAAATATTCCTATGTTCCGGTTTGAAGACCGATGTAGATAGTAAAATTATTGAAGTACCGATGCTTAACATTTTCTATATTAACAAGCGTATTTGGTGCAATGTATAAAAATTTTAACCCTGTGCTTAGATTATACTTGGTTAATTAATTTGACATTCCGTGATAGCCAAGTGGTCTGGGCCCTCGGCCTCCGCTCCGGAGGTCGCGGGATCGACTCCGGCGCGCACCAATGACTTTTCTGAATTACGTGCGCTTTAAGAAATTAAGAGAATTATAAGAGAAGGCCGAGTCCCTGCAGTGGGAACATATAAAAGGATGAAAAAAAAGATAAATTGACTATCTCTACGGTGATACTTTACTAAATTGTTGCAACATAAATTGTCCTTTTTTCAAATAATATGATTTTTACAGATCTTATGTAAACGTCGAAAGTAATTGCGAAGTTAGTTACGCTAAGTTCTACCCCTTGGTTATTTCCACACGATTCTTACTTGTAAAACTTTAATTTATACTATTTCACGTACTGTTTTCAACTACGGGGCAAAGTTATAGCAGAGAAAAACAAGTTTTATGTTCGTACTTCCTACAACATCAACATGCTCATTTTCTTTATGCTTTCTTAACTTGTATGCATAACTCCTGTAGTTCATTGTTGACGAGCTTATTAGATAACTACTATCATAAAAAAAACATAATAAAATAGCTTTGTTCATATTTCGTGTAGAATACATACATACATACAATCACGCCTCTTTCCCTATGGGTCAGGCTGAGACTACTTCTTTTCATTTGCCCGTGTAGAAAATAAAGATTTATACATATTGAACCGTTAACTCTACCATTAAAATTTTGATGGGTTACAATTTACTCACCAAATAACGACTGTTTAATTTCAATATATTCTAAAATGCTATAAGCTATACTATATACGTAAATACATACTTGAAAAACATCATCATCATTGTCATTTCCCAATTTATTTAGGGACGGCGTAGTATATCAGTCAAGCAAAAAAGAAACAAATAAATAACATTATAGAAACCTATATTTAAGTATCTACTTTTAAGTGAAAATTATTTATTATATTTCAAGTCTGCATTGTTACTTGACATACGTTTGGAAAGAAAATAATATTTTTTCCGAGATTGGATCTTGTTACTTATACAAGCATAACATTACCTCTATTGTTCGCCTTACACAACAATGGCCTTCACATTTAGATGCAATGTCTCTCTTTGAATTATGTAAGTTAATGTTAAAAAAACACATCAATTTTATATTAAAAAGCCTTCTTAAAATTGTTATGTGTTAATAAATTATTTATCTAGAATCTTTTTATTACAAAGCTCAGAAGTTTTTTTAGATCTATTTCTGGACCGTGATCACATTTTGTTGTTAATTTATTATATTTTTAATGTTAACTGTTTAAAACTTGAATAATTAAATAACCCTTGTCTTGAAAAGCATTAATTGACTCCGTCATCCCCTCGGCGTATGAGCAAGTATAGGTTTTTGCTGAGTCGAGCACTATAATAATATGCCATTACGACTAGCGTTGACAGCCCCTCTTCACGGCTACGACAGGATTGTTCCATTATCGGCGGAATGATGAATAGAAAATCCAGTGTACTCTCGATGGATGTACTTATTGTGGCTAAGGGCTAAATCTAGTAATTTCTTGTTATAAAAATACATTCCTTTGTGTCTAACCTCACGATATTGCTCTTTATATGCAAACCCTTCTCATTTATTATGAAAAGGTAATTACCTACAGATTTTTAAATTTAAAATAGCATCTTACTATAATTAAATTAATTATTAAATAACGGACCTAAATAAAAAAATATTTCTCTGGCAATAATGCGACAAATAAAATTAAAAATCAGTTTGGTTAGATAATATACCTTGATGTAAATTATAACCTTACCTAATATTATTCGCTATATTAGTATTTATCTGTTAATATCTTGACTTCATTAAGCTACACAGTGCTCGATAAATGTTCCAAGTATGAGTACTTATAAAAGAAATTTTACAATTACAGTAATTTCGAAAGTTTCAAAGAAAGTTCTTCCTACATTCGTAGTTGCCTACTTTAATAATTGGAGCATTAATTACAGCACTTAAGGAAAACGACAAAAAGAAACGTATACATTTAATGGATATCATTCATAAGAATGAACCAAAACTATTTCATTACATTTTAATTGTATGGAATAGATTAAAACTTAATGATATTTTATGAACTTTTAATGGATATGTGGATCTTAAGACATAATGATCTTCTGGCTATGAACTTCTTCTACATAAATACTTTTTTTTTTAAGTAATAAACCAAAAAAATCCTAAAATAAAAGTAACGAAAAGTTAGTGATCGTTACTTATATAGATACTATAGGGTATATATGAAAAAAAATCAAAATAGCACTTACGATTTAATGAAAAGTAATCGATAATATTACTGTTAAACTATTTATGGCTAGAATTCTGTTCGCGTCATACCCAGAGCTGGCAACAACTTTGATATTCTAGTAAAATCTGGCTCGCTGTCTTGAACTGATACTTTTTTTAGATCTGACTTATTACCTTAAGTTCGATATGACAAGAAGACAGTTTTAAAACAGACTGTGTTAATAATAATAGTCTATAGATTCTAGAGATGATCCATCGAAAATTCCTGCTTTGATGGGAAATGTTATTGTTCTAAAGCTTTCGTTCAACTCAAACCCCATCATATAATATATGAGTCACTTAACCAAAGAATTACCATATTCTAAAAAAATACAGCCATAAAATAGAAGTTTATCGTTCATATGTTATAGTAACTGGAACATTCTCCTGTCAGAGTATATCATTATTAGATTTGTGTGGTTTTTGCGTTCCTTGTGTGTATGTGTGTGATGTAGTGGGTAACTATCAGTTTTCTAATGGTTCAACATAGAGGAAGAATACCAACATATTTTCTGTTATATCTTTTAAAATCTTTCAGTGGTAAGTTGTAAGTAATATAAAAAATTATTAAATTCGCCATGACTATGTCTAACCTACATATAAATATGTACAATGTGATAGCTCACGGGCTTGTAAATTATGTGATAGGAAAATAAAATTTAATTATTCACATTTTATTATGAATTATCAACTTTGTACCTCTATTTTGAATTACAGCTTAGTTAATTAAACAGTTTATATGTTTTAGGTGTTATGTGAGGTCAAGTATCCTTTTAAGCGTCGTTGACTTAGGGTCACTGAGAAGGCAAACAACGTTTTCAGTTCAATAGGCATGTTCGCTGTAAGAGGATTGGCATATAATTCGACTTTGCCCGTCGATTTACTTTGTTGTTTCAGAAAATATTTAATATCAAAAAGTACAAGCGAAAATATTTATTGATGAATTGATAATTTAGGTAATAAGAAATTGATGCGTTGATTAATAAACTGTTAGTCATATTTCGAGGAGTCTAATAGTCCAAAAATTTTGATAATTATGAAAGTTTATAGGTAGTGGCAAGAAACATCGTACGCTTAAAAGTTAAAAAAGTTTGAAATAAAAAAAAAAATCGTGAATGAAAATGTAATTTTCATTTCATTTACCTACTTAGTACGTTACGTGTATCAATATTGTGAAGTTATTAAAAATATTTTTAAATTATTTCTGATGAAAGATAATTATTATAAGCAAATACACGTAATACAAATGTAGAGAATAATATAAATTTTGTTATAAAAAGAATCTGGTTTTATTTATTTCATCAGAATTTAATAGTCTTTAAACTAAATTTCAAACATGTCGCTGTATAATCAAGTTTTAATAACTGTCGCACTAAACCCTTTGTAACAATATTAAATGTCAAGGTGTGAAAGCGTTTCATTTTATTAATTACTATTATTTAACAGATCACATAGTCTACAAAGAACAACAAGTAATCAGAACAATTTGATAACATTTAATAAAATTAATACGTGTTACGAAAGTTACCCTTTCGTCTGTCTAAAGTATTTATTAAAAATATTTTTGTTAGAAACAGTCTCATATGAACATTTAATATTCTTTTAAAAAGTAATTTACAGTTCTCGTTATTAATGGTAATACATTAATGAGTTGTTATTATAATTCAAAAACTTTTCTAACCTCCTAAAAAATAATCACACAAGTGCTTGGTAATAAAAAGAGTATTTTTTTTATGCGAATTTGCTTATCTTTTACCTATGTATAATAGAAGCCAGTTCTCACTTTACTTTAAAAAAGTTGCGTTAATGGAATAACAGTAAGAAACCGATATTTCTAGACCAGGCTGTTTACACGGACTGCTCTTACTAGTCAGTACTAAGCCATCGTCCAGGACAAATCGCTTTCAATCTTTCTGAGAAACCCCGAAATCCGAAAGTAAAGAGAAAATGACGTGTTTTGTTAGTATTTACTTCCAAAGATAATTTTTAAAATGACAAATTCAAGAATAAATTTAAGTTAGATATAAAAAATTGCTTGTGTGAAATAATAACACCGATTTAACATTTTACAAATGTACAAAAAGTAATAAAGTCTCGCAAATTTAATCTTGCAGATATGATGTCATCACTTTGATCTGTATAGTCGCAGAAAGGAAAATAATCTTAGAAAAGCGTCTCGTTGAATGAGTGGAAGCGGAAGCTACGCGAAACAAATCAAGTACAATGTATTTAAATTTCGCAAGTTATTAATATTGTAGTCTTACGTTGTACGCTGTACGGCGGATAAAGCTTGAGTTTCCGGTAAAGGAAAACATCAAAAGGAAATCAACATTATCACATATTAACGGCTTTTGTGGATATGTGACATAAGCCAACTAGCACTTGCCAGCGTGGTGGATTAAAATCCTAGCAGTTTTTAATTAAGTGGGTTGTTTATTAGATTATTATTTTATGCACCTTATCTAGGAAGTGAACCTTTATTTCCTATAAAAAAACAAGAAGTAATGTGTAACAGATTTTAACAGATGTTTTTCCTCAATAAATAGGGAAATAAGAATTGTTAAATATAACAATGAAAGCATTCCTTACTACTAAATATTAAGTGTTAACACAAAATATAATATGCGGCTGTAATTTCCTTTTTTATTTTTTATAATTGCATTACATCACATAATAAAGAGGTGGACATCTGCTAATTAAATTGTGTGTTTTGAACTATCCGATTAAAAGGATTAATAAGGCCAAATCGTAAAAAATTAAATAACTATTTAATCTAAAAATTTATTAATCTACCAGAGTTTGAAAGCACTGGTCCTCAGCAAAAACATTATTATTGAGACCAAAACGAATTCTATGTTCAATAATATTAATCCATGAATTTAGCACAATCATTATTGTATTAAAACTAACATTGTTTTTGTTGTAAAGAGTTACGCGAATAATAAATGGTTTGACAATAATTTAATGCAAAAAAACTTTTACAGGGAAACTTGAAAAATTTCTCTCGAACGAATTTTCAGCAGCGGATGACGCAATCGAATTTGTTCTGCCAATCGAAGCGTCTTGATGTAACGTTGGTTCTATTCGATTTTGAAGGAAATCAGAGATATAGCTTTCACATGTGGCACAAAAATATTCTGCATGTTATATAATTTCAAGTTTTCTAATATTCTCTAATATTGTTTGTGGCGATGAAAAGACGAATCGTCGACGAAGATATGACAACTCTCGTTCGTAGACTGCGGGAGGATTTCTCGTATTCTTCAAATCCACTCCAGCTATGAAAGAAAACAGCGTCTTGCTCACCGTAACCTGAGCATAAACTTACCTGACCTCTGACCTCTTCTGGAGGAGTGGAAAAATTATTGTAAAATCCGTTTTACATTTATTCCATGTTTTAAATCACACTGAAAGCAATATCCTGCAATCAGTCGTTTCATCGACGGAGCTGTTTTACTTGAAGAGCTATTTAGAGCATGTTCATGATCTCTTAATAATGAGAACGGCATATGAATCGACGCAAATACTAATAACGTATCAGTTTACTATTATTAAATACTACCTTTAATAAAATTAATAGATAAAATTATTAAATATGAGTTTTAAAAATAAGTATGTCACCGTTTTTAATATAATTAATTACTTTTTTAATTAATGGAGCTACAATACTATAAGGACAATACTGTACTGTTTAAAGATGATATTAGGTTTGTTCCTTGGCGTTGATATACCTATTATACAAAATAAAATCAAAAAAGGTTAAAATAAGATAATCATTATCTCCATTTAGACTCGATTTATACTTATATGAATCAGTACGATAAATACGTGAGACATATACTGTTTTTTCATTTCGCTAGTAAATTTACTAACTGTAATATCTGTACAAATATTTGACTTAATTTCGAGGTTATCGTAGCGGTTAGCGGCAACTGCGACTTACTACAGCTGTTGTTATTTTTTCTTCAATTTGTTTTTAAATTTGCCGGAATTGTAGTTATTTAACCTATCAAGAAATAAATAGAGTTTATAATTCATTCGTGACTCCATCCATTTATACTCACTATCCGTATCTTATGACGTAAAGTAATTTTATGCTTGGGAAGATACTAATACTTAGCGCTCCAGAGAAAACAAACTAAAAGACTTATACGTACCGATTGTTAATGAAGTTATGTAATGGTTTTAGCTCGAAGCTTTAATTTAGTTTTATGCATTATAAAATAAACTATGAAATTAAATAAATAATTCAATTAATAACTTATAAACTATCTTATATTATTTAATACATAAAATGTTATGAGTACTAACACCGGTCTAAAATTAAATAAAATGAAAGTTAAATAACTATTAAATAAATTGAAAGCTGCGCCTTGGAATACTAAAAAACCTTGTAGTCTACTTAAAACATTTGTATTTCGGTTCGACCTAAGATCGTAAATTTTGTACGGACTAAGTAAGATTAACTAATTTCATTTAATACCATAATGGAGGTCATCCATAACTGTCTCTATGTCCCGAGATGTCGGATATCCGTGGATGACTCACGGAATGAGCCGACCTCTGTCCGTTTTGTTTGTGATTCTTCCCCTTGTTAACTGAATTATGTTTTAGAAATACGAGAACTTTTTATCCCAACCCTCTATATAAATCTTTTTCTTAGTCATTTTACAAATCCGTCTTCCTCATTGTTATAGCCGTTTACTTCGGGGAAAATTTACAGTCATTTTATTACGAAGAAGTTTCATTATAAAATATATCTACCTTCTCATTTTATAAATCCATATTTTTAAACTAAAAGGCTCACGGTTATGTATAAGTTTACATAAAATCGTTCACTGGTATATAAATATTTAGGCTTACTATTGTATATGTCTAAAGAAAAAGTTGTTGAAATATTTTAAAACATTGCCTCTCTTATAAACGTTATTTAATGTACTAAAAGAACTTGATTAAACAATTAAAATTAAATATGCTTTATGTAACGGAAACTGTAGGTAGAAAGTATATAAAATAAAAGACTTTGGATTGTAAACTTTTTAGTTGTTGCCGATGAAGTCTATAAAAATGTTAATTGCATTCCGTACTCACCTGTGGTGGTGCAGCAGGCTGTCAGTAGCGCTATCCATATCACACAGTAAAAATGTATAAAAAGAGTCATTTTATCGCGGTCGCATATGAAGTGTACGCGGTGCGAGGTTGTTTGGGCGCGCTGTTCACGTGCGCGGCGCGTGGCGGGCGCGGCGGGCGGCGCGTGCGTGTGCGGTGCGGCGGGCGGGCGAGCGTGCCATCGCCGGGCGCGCTGCGGAGGCACTGCCGCGGGGCGCCACTCCGCCGCGCTAACTACCCCCGGCCGGATAAACAAGGGCGAGAAAACCGGCAACCGGCAGACATACCGTCTCGCGACTCCTCATAGCCGGCCCCGAATAATGCCATAATAAAATAAGACAAAAGGCGGCTAGCCGAAGAACGGGGCCCCGTTTCAGACGAGTCGCCGTCAAATATGCATAATCCGACGAATAAATGAATAAATGTAGTCGCTTTAGCAGATGGATTTGTTTCATAACTTTATTCATGTTAATCAGAGTTCAATGTACATATATTACAATTATTATAATACATAAGTACTGAAGCAATTACTTTTATTAGTAATTATTTTTATTAATTTTTTATATTATTTTATATTTTTACAAAATGTTTCTTTACATAAATAACTATATTGTTTTACAATGTCTGCATGGTCGGGCGGTGACTACCCGGTACTGGTGTTCTTCTTATCTAATAGGATATTCACCTAAATATCTTGTAAATTTTATTGAAGCAATGTAAATAAAACTTTTTTTTTTTTTGTATTAACAATAACGCAATAAACTGTGTATAGAAATGACTTTTATCAAACATTTATCACAAAATTTTAAAATTTTTGAAAATCTGGCAAACCGGAAGATTATTTATACTGCTCGTCATTTGATGCATTGCGACTTGGTACGTCAAAATAGAATAAATTTAAAACCTATTTCTTATAGTGTAGTGCAAATAAAAGTAACAGCATAGTACTGTGCTCATTATAATTAATCGATACACTTTCCGATAGAAGCATTACTGTAAAAGTTATAATTATATAACTAACGAAATAATGGAAATCTTCAAAATAGAAGATCCGGAATATTAATGTAAATTTGTCAATGTTATTTTATTTTTTATACATATATTATTATACTTTAGACATTTTATAGAGTTTCTTGTCTACTTTAATATAATTCCATATATCAGTAATACTACTGCTCAGATTATAGAGATTCGAATTGAAATGTTTTCTTACCCGTTCCTCGTACGTAAATAGCAAATGAGTTTTGCGCTGTATTACGTGGCGAGAATCTAATCTATCTTATGGGAATACACAAGTTTTCTCAGAAATTAATGTTACAAAGCATAAGTAACCTATATTTCTCAATATGTTTATTCTTAGAGTCTTTATTGTAAATCCAATTGCTAGGAATCAGGACAATTGTAGAGAAATGTGTTTTTAGGTATTATTTCATATATGTAAGCAATACAGAATTTCATTATTGAATCAAACTATGTCATTGGTGTTTATAGCTTAGATATATACACGAAGAAATATGATTTATGCGAATAAATTCGCCATTAACGAGTATCTATATATAGTATAACGATCAATCATTGTTGCTTTGAGTAATTCGGTTATTTAAATTAAAAGGATTTTGATCAACTAATAGTCTTAAACAGCCTGCGAGACGCCGATGCCGCCAAGTAGTCGCGCCTTGATCGTCTAAAGTTTGTTGACCTTATAATGTAGAATAACGACGTTTGTTACAACTGTATTCCAACTTTATGTAGCTTTATACCTAAAAACTACTAAAGATTGTCTGCAGTGATTGTGCCTTTTAGATTTTATTCGTATTGAAATTACAATTGTTTGAGTTTAAACATTCTCAATTTTTTACGAGTTTTAAACAAGATTCTTAGACTGTGCTGTGATAAACTTATCAAGATGTGCAAAGTATCGAAAATCGGCCATGTGCTCAGGCACGATGGGTACATACTGCTTCAACTCATCGTGATGGGCAAAGTAGCTGGTAAAAGGTGTGATGGTCGTAGGAGGAAATCATAGTAAGGTGGTAGAAGTAATCAAATTAAGAAAAATAAGAAAAATGGTACTACATCCAATTTTAATTACATTAATTTTATTTTTATGGTTGCTAATAAACGCTAATATAATTTTTCGGTATTGTAGTATTCGCTACTTACTGTTATTAAAATTAGTAGCATCGAAGTATTTTAGTCTGTGTATAATTCCAGAAAAAATCTAAGTGTGCTTTTACAGTGAATAATATTTATAAAGAATTTATACGATTTCATTAAACAATTAAAAAAAATAATATTCAACATCAAATTTAATATTTTTCATATCTATTCTGTTTTCACATTGGGTACAAAGTAGAAAAGCTAATTTGGTACGTCAAATATTTTATTCTATATAAAAGTTAGCCATTAAATTACACCTGAAACTTTACGAAGAAAACTTTAGCTGAATTTTATGTATAAATACAGATGTTACTTTTGAAATAATTATTTACTTCTTATCTACAAATATCTGCTACGGCATAGACACCTCGCCGTAAGTTTTCATACAGTATAAAAGTTGGTACATCAGCAAGAAAATGCAGATTGAAGGAAAGCTATTTCCAACAAAACGGTCCGCATCGGCCCAGAAATTGGTTCCTCGTCTACCCGCTCCTCTGCCCGAAGAAAGTTGCTACGCTAAAACCTATTTTTATTATTCCGTACTACTTCTTGTTTCGAGGGGATGTTTGGCTTTAATCTTAACTGCAATTTTGTCAATGTTGAATTTTACTTAAGCTCTTTTCCGAGCTTTTAAATGGAATGTAACAAATACACATTTAAACATTCATAAAATTAGTCATTTAATGCTATTTGTAGCGTACGGATACGGATATATTCATACATACATTGTGATATTTATATAAATTCTTGCTACTTTAATCAAAAACTGCACATTTTTTGAAATTTTAATGTCAAATTAAATAATTCTGTAAACTGGAATGAACATTGCTAGTAATTCCTTGAGTTGTTTAGCTGAAACGAAAATAGAAAAACTAATTTTCTATTCGAAGAAGGAGAACTGAAAATGAAATTGCCCTAGGTCAATTTCGTTCTTTCACTTGAAACATAACGAAAACCTTATCTCTTTGCCTTTTATTATTTCCAAGTCCGTCCGCAATATTATGCGAGACGCTACGGCAGATGGATCAGGAAACATAAATCTGACGTCTAAACATGTTTACGCCTAAAGCGCTTACCTTAAGCGGATTTTTCGTATTTCAAGCGCAAATATTAATCGCACTATTTTCTATTATTACATTTTCATATGGCAAATATAGCGAATATAATAAATGTTATAATTTTAGTTGCCTTTGTAATACCATTAATCGTGTTAAAACTTTTAGCCTTAACTTTTAATGATATGTATTTTAATCTGCTAGAAATCATACGATCTCGGTACGCGTATTACTAACTTTCATATTAAACGTAAGTAAAGGTAATAAGGAAAAGTTGTTGAAATTTACTTGCTATACCTACTTCATTAAATCATGGATGAGTTAAGTAAAAACCACAAAGTCGGCATTCGGTTTTGTCACTTCGCCACAAACAAATTTATTAGACTTCACGCTTATCACGCCAAATGTCTCATTCTGTGGGCTTTTGTGAAATTGCTCAGATTCCTTCTGCGGAGCCGTGCATAGTTTGCCATGTTTCCGGTGGCTAAATGTACTAACCATCCGAGATGTGCTTGGAAAATACAATTTCAACAATACTCTTAATTTATACCATATCCCTGTGGCAAAACTTAAACTACGATGACCACAGTAAAAGTAACGAAAATCAAGCATCCGGAAGACAACAAGGAAACTTCAAAGATAAGAGTACACACGGACGTAAATAGACACGTAATTACTCCAATTTATTTTTAACAAGGCATCGATTTTAGCCAGACGTTCACGTGATGTATTCACCAGATATTATATCAATACATAAAATAAATAAATAAAATAAATACCTACTTATTACAATGTACCGTTAATTAGGATGATAAATACTGTACCTTAATGTGCTTGTCGCTTTGAGATATGTGTTGACCCTCGTTAATTTAACAGTTTCGCTAGCTACAGCTTTTCAAATTTGGGGTCTGTACTATATGGCAGCAGGAATAGAACCTGTGGTGGTAATTACCTAGACTGATTTCCGACTATAAATACCTACATCTTTTTTTTAATTTTTAAAATAAAACTAGTCTATATCATTGATTCCAGAATCGAGAATTTACTTTGCAGTTACATTCTAAATTCATGTATGTTTTATTACGTAGGCGACGTGGAGTTGGCGAGAAAAATGTACCGCCATTCATTCGAACTCGTCGCGGGCGCTAAATGCTCATTCTTTGTTGTTTGGGTTTAATATGAAAAACGCAAGTATTATAAAAGTATTAAAATAAACATTTACAAAATGATCTTGGCTATAGTCAAATTATAAGTTTTATTTCGCTCACGTAACGTATTACTATATAACTACTTACTTTTTAAGCCACTACCTAACAACTTACTGAACAAACTACTTTTTTTAATTATGTCGTATGCTTTATTGGTATAAAAAAAATACTTAAATCTATGCTTAAGTTTCATAATAATATTCAGTTATGACATTACTTCAGCAATGTTAATGTGTTTATAAAGTTTATTAAATATGTTACTCGTTTTACAATGTAGCAATCAGTGAAATATTATCTAAATACTTCCTTTTGTTAATAAGTTAACACATGTATTTACATCATTT
>DWHU01001374.1:0-12779 GCA_018247975.1 Parides photinus | reverse complement strand
CGACTGGGAGAGAATGCCCTTTGGCATTAAGTCCGCCTTCTGTACAATTTAGTGTGTGCAAAAAGTTAATAAATAAAAAAAATAAAAAAAAATGTTTTTTTACAAAAATTTTCAACAGTCTGGTTCATCTGTATATGTTACATTGAAAAGCTACGGAGATAGAGGATAGGCAAATTGTATAAAAGAGCATTTTATCTTAATATATATATTTATACCTTATATATTTATAGTTGCCTCATTTTCGTTTCATGTAATGCAATTCGAACCAACTCTACAAAAGTTTCGTTACATCACAAGAGCGGAAACGTAAATATTTATTTCATAAATTGTAATGAAGACTGTGATGTTCAGTAAATTATTTTATTATAGACGTATTAAGAATTATTAAATGGCTCTCTTAATATTCATGAGTGTCATTACTCGGCGCTGTACTCTCGCGGTGTCATGGTCATTTATCCACCACACTAAGTACAGGTTTGTAGAAATCACATATTCATGAAAGCTGTTAGTAAGACATATTAATTTACTCTCGGTGTATTCCCCCCTTGGAAGTTAAGATAAGTCCTCTTTATAACGTACGCAGAGTTCCAAATATTGATTAAATTTTCGAAGGAACAAAGACAAGTTTATTTTAGGTATAACACCGAAGTTAGGTATCACGAAGGATCCCGTGCGACATCCAGACGTAACGCGAGACGAATGCAAATAATCTAATTAGAAATGAAAATACACTTGGAAAGTACGAGAATACTGCACACTTTATTCTGGTCAATATAAAACATTAAGAATTATATATGTTATAAGATTTTTCTCGTTATTTTTACAAAAGTTGGCTGCATATGGTATAAGATGATAAAAGTAACTTTATACATTCGGCGTATATATGAACATTATATAACACTCTAACAAAAACATTTTTTTTAACATTAACATCATAAAGATTATTAAGATAATACAAAAATTTAATCAACTGTTTTGCACAGAAATTATCAAAACATCATTTTATAGGTTTATATTCTAAAGAATTGTATTAACAATGTCTCTACACAAGTTCATAATTTAAAAAGACTGAAAAGGTTTTATTAAGCAATAAAAAATTACAAAATGTAAAACAAACGTATTGAACTAACAAAAATATTTAATTGCCAATATAGAAGAATAAATACCGAAAACGAAATAACTTGAAGTTCTGCCAATTCTCTATTTCAATAGTCTATTAATTTAAATAAACAATTCTATTCAGACTAGAAAAAAAATAAGAAAATAATATCTGTTCGAGTTATCCACATTCTCTAGAAACAACATATGATATTCTATCTATCATTGCGAAATAATATTGCTTACTAAATAATTCAACACTCAATTCTCGTTGAAAGATTTATAGATGTTTGTTCTTCAGACTTTTGTTTTATTTTTGATTTATATTGACTGTATACTAGCGTATACTATTGCACTTTAACTATCAACAATGATAATCAAAAGTATAATTATGTACAACAACTGATTAAAACCTCACCAGCACAGACTATGATATTTATAGGAGTAAGAAACTGTTAAACTGTAACGTCGCATTTCCTTGTTGAAAGTAAGGTTATAACCCCTGCGGACGCAATTTCGTAGTGCGTTCACCCCATAGTTGCCCTCTCCGCCAATACCGTTGTCCAAGTCTTAAAACGGTCGTTGACCAGATCAGGCAAGATTAAGTCAAGAATCAATACTAGAATTTGAAACTAAAATCAGTTTTCTACTACTTCCGTATCGCAACCGTTAATCTCTTGTTATTACAAGTCTCTACTTCATATCCATAACCGCATATGTTGTAAAACAACGATAGCCAAACATTTTGACTTTATATTACCACTATATACTCTTACGATTTTTTAAGTTAAATAATTTTCGAAGCTTTTAATCAGCTGAATAGTATTATAAAGCGTTCAAATATTTAAATAAATACTTTCCTAAGATAAACTTACTAAAGAGACACCCACCCCATAGAGTGCATTCACCGACATAGAAATCGCGTGTGGCGCCGCAAGCGATATCAATCAGGTAGGTGAACTATCATTAAAGTATAATAAAGACTATTGCAATATTTATGCGCCAATCGTCATTAAGGTCAACACACATGAATGTGTGTTATAATTAAATTAAGATTAATAGTCTATTTTTACTCTCAGCAAAATATACTAAGTATCATAGTAGAAAATTAATAACTGTATAATCACTTTAAAAACAATATTATAATAATAACTAATAATGAAGAAATATGATTTTATAAAAAATAGACGAGGCAACTAGACGAGCTTGAAATCCTCCTGAAAATAATGCCTAAGCAAGGTAAATGCATGTCCATCATAAAAGGCTAGTTATCTCTCTCCGTTTGTATAATATATACTATACTAACAGAGATGTTGTTTTAGCCTTGAGATTTAAGATGTTAAGTCTTGTTACCTATATAATTTCACTAGTACACTAGGCCCAGTAATTTCTCTAGGTACAGCACCCTTCTTAAACACAGCAGTATTTGCACATTACTATTAGATGGTAAGAATAGATGCTACAAAGGCACTTAACTAGAGACTGTCTTCCAGCAACAGAAATATAACCATGGCAAATAACAAAGATAATCATATTTATGATCTCTCTTCTAATAAAGGATTATTTAAAGTAAAAAGTAATAAATAACAATTAATATTAGAAAAATAGTTTTCTCAATGTAAAAACTGTTATCAATAATCCCCTGAAATCTGTCTTTAAATGATATTCCAAATTTACAAATTTTGGTAATAGCAGGTAATGGAAAAAGATATACAATTTGAAAACAATAATTATTATTTAAATTAATAACTTTAACATATCACCAGAGCTCATTGTAAAGTAAGAAAAAAGATTGTTGCTTGAAATGCATTTTATAATGTGAGTTATACATGATGCATTTGACAATAAATGAATATAATAAAGAAATTACACATTATATCCTCACAAGTTGTAAACATAACAATTTTGTAATAAAAACATTGGCAAGGAAGATTAACAAGTCCATTTTCATGTTTATACATTGTTGATAAAAGATTTTACGTTACTTGTCCAAAAACATTAAGTAAATTTCCAGTTTTTCCAATAACAACATATAAAAGTTCATTAAATTTTATAAAAATAACTTGTATTTATACAATTACATTATATTATTTTTATTTTAAAATTCCATTATGAATATAAGAACAAAAGATTGTAAAGAATTTTAATAATAAATGTATACATAATTAAAAATCTTGGTGGCATTTTATATGGAAAAAAGGCAATAAAATAATTTAACAAAAGTTTTAGTTATCTTTCTTTACCGAACAATTTTCTCTACAAAAACAAGCACTTTTATGCAATAAAGATTTGCATATAACAGAAAAACATTTTCTGAATAATATGAAACTATATCAAATGTATAGTTTACCTGGAGAATTTCTAAGACCTCTGTAACAATATTGTTTAAATCATTTGATAGCCTCATATTCGGTACATAACATAACTAGTAACTGCAAGACCATTCGCAGAAAAATCAATAACACGACAAATTTACTAGTCACTCATTAACAACAATATTCTAACATAATGACTTACATGTAACTCCCAGACACGCTAAGATATTTTGGATAGCACGCAGTAGAATATTAATTAGTCTTTACACAAAGATATAATATACAAATGGATTATTTATTTAGTTTTCATCACAATCATGGCACTGTGCTCATCAAGTCATAAACATATGATATGACATTTCATTGACATTTACCGATAATTGCACTCCGTTTTATGATCAAGGTTTTTAACAATATTTTTAAGACTTGCGAATAAATAAAAATTATAAACGGTTGTCTACAGCAATTAGGGAAAATTTATGTAATAAGTAGAAGCTAATGATGTAATACCAGCTGCCCATAAATTATTTGTGCTGGAACTAATGCTATATTTTTGTCATTCACAACAGATATCAAAACAATGACGTGTTATTTTATATTTAATATGAATAGTGAATAAGGTTTTAAAAGAGTTGAGTGAACAACCTGCGACATGACAAATCATTTTGTTTAACTAGTGTGTTTCAGTGTAAGAATCACGTTATGGCTCCAGAAATGGCCTGCAATCGACAGACTTATCAAATTCTGAGCCGTTTGTTTTATTACCACCTTTACTCACCTTCAGATAAATGTTCTGCTTATCATGTTTCGAACGCAAAAAAAAATATCCAAAAACTGAGTGGACAATTTAACTCCTAACATTTATAGTTTACAATAAACATCTTTATAAATGTGTATACGTCGAGTCTTTAATATTAATTTTAAACTACATTTAATTTTTATTGCGTATCTATCAAAATATTAGTTGACTTTGACTTCTAATAACATACAATACCTAAAAAGTTAGTAAATGTGACTACCAATAGAAACTTATATTAAAATAAAAATAAGGTATTATAATTATGAATGTATTCAGACCAAGAACTTAAGAATTATAACCTAAAGTACATATTGGAATCTACAATAACCGCTTTGTGATCATCGTGCACATTTAATGTAATGCTGCTCCTAAAAATTTAATCATAATTCTGAGATTTATTTTTTTATTTTTTCACTTAGAAGCATTTTCATATCTTGTAGAAATGTCTTCCCAGTTAGCAACATCAAATATTGCTTTCACATAATCAGCACGTACATTTTTATATTGCAGATAATAAGCATGTTCCCATACATCAATACCAAAAAGTGGAATGAGACCTGTAAAAAAAAAAGAAAATTCCCAGCTTATAACTAGTGACAATATATCACAAAGCACAACTTTGCATACTATATAAGGATTAAATAATTGTAATTAGCATTTAATTAAAATCAGTGTATTTGAGTATCAAAAAAATACTGAATTAAGTACTAGTAGAGGCCATTTTATTTATTTTAATGTCAAAGAATATAACTTGCTATACACATTAGCCTTCAATACAAAATATTTTTTTTTTTTAATGTGGTATTTATAAAAGTAATTACAATTATTTTTTACTTATGCTGTCATTGTTTATTAAAATATATAACATGTACTAAAATTGTAAAAAGAAAATATATAAATGAACTTGTTATTAAGTTCATTTTATAAATAAAAACTATGGAAATGTATAACATTGATACATAATGAATAGTTCATATTTTTCAGAGAATATTATAAGAAGTGGACTAAATTATACCATAAATTTAAATTATTATTAATACCAGTTGTAGCCTGCAATGGATCTTGATTTTGACATGTGGCAATCTGCAATTTTTTCATTAGTTTGTTATACCCAAGCCATCCCCAGCCAGAGCCCTGTACTCCCACAGATGCTGATGCTAGTTGATTTTTCATATTATCCAATGACCCGAAGTCCCTTAAAATATTATTAATAATGTATTAGTCACATTTTCAAAAGTGATTATGTAACTTATCAAGAACATTTATTTAATGGTTCTAATATAAGGTAATATGACAAAGTAAATATGTTAATCACTTATTTAGTACTAAAATAAATAGGTTTTTTTTAATATGTCTAAAGTAGTAAAACTATATTTGACAACCATACACTCTAATAGTCTATTATTTAAATACAATAATATATCAAAAATGTAGACAACATGGAACTCTGGGTATAATTTTTACAATATTTCTGATTCAAGCTGCAGCAATTTCATCAAATCCTCTCATATCAGCAAACAATAATGAGAATAATTACTTTTCAATTGCTTTGATGAGCCCATCAGAGGGTTTGCTGCTTTTGGGAGAGAGATTCTGCCAGAAAATAGTATGGTTGACATGACCACCGCCATTGAATTTGAGGGCTGGTGCTAGACTGATTATTGAGTCGATGTCACCTGAATAGAAGTTTTGTAAATCAGTTTTAAGACTTCACAGGGTTATACTAAAATGTTCATAAATGTTATAACCACTAATAACAATGTTAGTCTACACTACATATAAAATGTAAATGTTTAAAAATGTCACTACAAATAAAAAAAAATAAAAAAATTTAAATAACTAGATAAGATTACGGAAATACTAGTACAATACAAGTATAAAGTGTACATGATTAAACATAAGGATTAATTTACTGCGTAATAGCTTCCAAAAAGGCACAGGAAGGTTCTGTCTTGCAAGGAGACAGATTACACCAGAGAATAGAATGGTTCACATGCCCCCCTCCATTAAACTTTACAGCGCTTAATAATGATAGCAATGTGTTTGTTTCTGCTGCTGCCAAATTTAATAAACGGTATCAAACCAAATAAGCCTATTAAATGTAAATAGTTTCTAAAATTTTTTATAACACATTATTTAACGAATATGACAAACCTTTACTCTGAGCTTGAATCAATTTTTCTTCTGCAACATTTAAATTATTTACATAAGTAGCATGATGTTTGCTATGGTGAAGAGCCATTATCTCCCGATTGACAACAGGTTCCAAAGCGCTGTACTCATATGGCAGATCAGGTAACGTATGCTTAAAGCGAGAGGCACCAGTTACTCGGCTGGAATGATATAAAATGTAATAAAAAATATCATAAGGTTTTATTAAGAATTCAAAAGACAAAATTAAATTAGTAACAATTAAGTAGCAAAATCAATAAGTATCTTTTAGCTATCTATGGAGTATATAAAACCTTTAATATTTAATGTACACATCCTTAAAAATCATCTTTTATTCTAACTACAACAGATTTACATATAAATATAATGTCATACATTAAGTTTCCTAAATTGCGGGTAGCAGAAATCATGATTGTAGTTTTCTGGATTTTAGATGGACAAATACCAAAAACAGTCTATTAAATTATAAAAGCCGGTATAACGTTACTATGATATTATGCAATAGAAGTCAAACGAAGGCGAAAAGTCGATTTGTAAAATGAATGTCACCAAGACGTTAGCTCCACCGAACACAGACTATATTATTTCAAGATATTTATTTAACAAGATCAAAATATTCAAAATATATTAATGAAACACGCCTAATCATACAACTTAACATTTTCACGTCTTTAAAGTTAATATTATATAAATAATATAATAAAGAATATTTATTAAAATCAAGTACTATTGAAAATAGAAAACCAATTTTTTTCAAGTTTTTATTTTGTGTAAAAGAAAGTACATTAAACATTGAAACCTCAAAAATGTTTATAATAATTTAAACTAAACTTTCATTAAATTTAAATCGGGGGCACTTATGTACGTAAAATGCACGTACATAGCATTTATAAATCTTGTCATGAAGTAATAAACATTAATTTTCAACTTTCATTTTTTAACGAACACTGCAACAAAAAATAGATATTATACAGAGAAACTACGTGTGATTACGCACGTGAACTCTGCTTTTAGTTTCGTAGTGTGTACAGTGCGGGTTATATTACGTATAACAAGACAGTTGTGTGCGTAACTTGTTACGACTTAGGACGACGCAGCGCAGACGAATGTTGATTGCGGTGTTGTGAAGATTTCGTGTTGTCATAAAAAAAGACTAAATACAGAAAAACTATTATATTGAATCATGTAAATACAAAATAAAAGTAATTTGTATGATATTTGATAAATATGTATTAAATAATACTTTTACTGCAATAAATACTTAGATAAACCGAACATTCTTACTTGACCGAATATAACAGTGTGGTGGTGGTGCATTTGTTTATTTATAGATTTTGCAATTCGCAGTCATGTTATCACTCTGGTGGCGCTAAAATGTCTCAGAGGGATACCGCGATACATCTTGTTGCAGGAGGGTAAGGTCTCCCTTTTTCTTATTGAATGTTAGATGTTGGTTGTGATACGCAGTAGCGTTTCATGCGGAACATTGACCTGTGTGATAAACAATTACTTTATATGGTTAATAAAACATGCAGCTTATTAGTTATTTAGCATTTACACGCTGCAGGTATTGATATCGGAAATGTAGTAGTACCGGTAAACAGATTGACGGGTAACGATGTTTATGTAATTTTTTTAAATAAAAGTAATAGAATAAAATGATTTATGGATAATGTTATTAAGATGCACATTTAGTAATGATTTCTCACAGATTGTACAGGTCGCCTAGAATGTTACTATAACTAAATGTAGTATGTGAGTAGAAAGTTAAAAAAAACAGGTTATGTTTAGGATTATCTGAAAAAGAAAAAGTAGTCCCTTCCAATAAATTATTCATTCTGATTAAAGTTTATGAAAAAGAATAAGTTCCATAACTGTCTTAAAACAATTTTGTACTGTGGTTACAAATTGTTGTTATTTTTTCATATAATAACCAATAATATAATTTAAGCTCAAACTTCTTTATTATTGATCTTGATTGCATCAGTAACTTACAAATTACAGAAGTGCTTGAAAGCATGCCTTTAGTACAGAGGAGGCTCATGTGAAGAGTTTAAAACAGATACCAAGATTTTAGCTTATTCGTCTGGTGTGTCTTTAGTTATTACTTCAACAAAAGAGTATTTAGTCATAAACAATGTTATAAAATATTAACATTGTATATATTACAATTGTCAAATTGATCTCCTTGAAGATATTAATTGAAATGAGAAATTAAACCTTTTATAAATTAAGTCTACTGAAAATTTAGTTGTTGTTCATCTAATTTACTAAGTCATATATGACAGATTGGCTGGAACTGCGGGTGCTGTAGTTACATGCCCTTTAGAAGTAGTGAAGACTCGGCTACAGTCATCAAAAGGGTTAGGTGCACCACCGCCGCCTCCTCATTCAGGCACTGCTGGTGCTAGGAGAGTTTGTTCGAAAATTCCAAAACATCAGGTAAACAAACATTATTTAATTTTTGATTTTTATTATAAAGATTGAATATTATAAAATCTAAAACTCAAGCATTCATCAAAGGAAATTATAATTTTTTTATCTAATAAGTAACAATGGCGGAAGTTTTTGTAATACTTGTTTAATGAAATTTTTTATTTATTAATTTTTTTATTGTTCTTACTCAACATAAACAAGGAATATTTTTTTGTGTATGATTTGGCTGTAGTTTAAATACATTATTATTACAGGCAAAAGTGCTTTTAATCATGTTTCATCAGTAATTAACATACAAGTTAGTTATTTATTTATGTCTATAAAGAGTTAGAAAGAAATTCACAGATTTTAAGGAGTTACATGCATAGTTTTTTCTGTTTATCATAATTGTGTATTGTTGCATATAATTATTTTTTTGTCAAATATTAAACCAGTTTTTAACACAAGTATGCATTAAATGCATGATAGTTATATTTATATTATACTAACTCTATTTTGCTTACTGCTACTCACATTGTTTATTAAATATATTTTTTTTACATCTATTGAATCTAGTATTGCCATTAAAATGGTTTATCACAATATAATGTTTCACTGAGCATTGTATCTTATAAAAAATATTTAATAAGCTCAAAATAAATATATAACTATTTTTACAACTTGATATATTTTTTGGATGACAAAAAAATTTCTGTCAATATACACATACATATCTAACTTTAATTCAATGTTTTGTCTCATGTCTTACCTAATGAAAAATCATAAGAATAATCGACGAATCATTTCACAACAATTAATACACATAAATAAAAATCTATAATCTTAATCTTTTATAAGTATATCAATGCCAATTTTCTGAATTTGGCAGGCGCATTTGTTGACGTGTCTTGTGTTGTACATTTTCGTATTCCAATTTCTATCCTCCGGTACACGTGAACTAGGCCGTGTGTGAACTCTATTTTTATTTTACATGATCTATTTCTTTTACACGGATATTATTTATTCGACGAATCGAAAAGACGAGCGAGACTATTTGATCTGTTGACCTGACCTGTTGCTAATATCATGATTAATCTAATAATAACTTTTAAATAATACTTTCTCATGATTTATAATAACGTAACTTTCAAAATCCCCCTCAGAACATTTATAAAAAGCTGTTCGTCGTACACAAAATAATTGTTTTATTACACTGCAGAGACTAAAAAGGAATTTGTAAATATTTAACGCAGAGGCCGTATTGAAAATAGTTGCGCTGTTAAAACCGGTTTCATTAAAAAGGCATCGTGGGACATTGTATCTTGTTAAATATTCGAAGTAAATAGTAATTATATTCCCCTTGTATTTTTATTAAAAAAAATAGTCTGTACCTTAAAAAACAATTGTGACAAATATGTTGTTAGTAAATATGTGGACTCAGATCATTTTGTGTATAATATACGTCATTGGTACAGAAACGTAAACAGATCCATATACTTGATGATTTAGTATCAATTCTATTTTCATACGTCCGTTGCATTTGGAAATTTATTGATCAATTAATAAGTTAGAATATCATCATAGTAAGCCGTTAAAACTCCAATGGAAGACGTAGTTTAAAAGTAGGTTAAGAATATCGTTTATGAAAAATACGATTATGATATATTGGCCTGCTTTATATAGGCTTCCGGTTTGAAAGGTAATGTTTTGAAAAATAATAAACGTTTTTATATAATCTGTGTAAAGAAAAAATAAATCAATGTCATTATTAGTAATATTATCTTTTTTTGACGTAGTTTTATTGGTCCTTTGGGAGGGGCTAATGCTCTAAGACTGCTGCTTCTTCTTAGGTATCTCAACTTCTCTATTTCCTTTTAGTTTAAGCAATGTTGCCAGTTTTTAAAGTTATATTTATAGAAAGTAGTAAAAATATAGAATACCAATAGTCGATCGATCGCACCACTGGCAAATATCCAAGAACTAATGCATTCGCCAATAACAGTTATACCTTTTGTTCTATATAATTTTAAAGATATGAATGATTTTAAAACTTAAATAGAGCGAGAGAAGGTTTTGTGGAATATATTACATAAAGACCTTATGTCTAGCAGTGGACACCCATAACATAAATTATTCTTTTGAATCTGCATAATTTTGACGTAGTATTAATAAATGTATGCATAGAATTTTATATTAATGTAATGTAAGTAATACATTGCAAATAACCTCGTAAATAATGTCTTACGATAAGATTATAACCATATGCTGTTAACGATAAAAATTATACATTATTTATGCTCGCATTGTTTACAATTTTAAATCCGAGGATAATTATTAAAATTTTTGTCATCGGTCTTTAAAACTGTATTTTGCTTCTAGTGGTCTTATATATTGTATACACATCATACTACTAGAAGACTAGAATTATAAAACTGGTACCGTACTAGTATCATATGTAATGATGAAGACTATTTGATTCCATTATTACAATGAATCATATTCTTAGATAATAGCAATTTGTATAGTTAAAAAATAATATTTAAATTTAAACTCTAAGTAAACTTTAAAAAACAAAATTAAAAGATGTATTTTTGTCATTCTTCTTGAACATTTCGAAAGTTGACGACCTCATATTTCTCCGCTTAAAAGTTTTTCATTTACGAATATAAAAATTACCGTTACACTCGTCGCAATGAACGATATAATATTTTTTTTATTAAAGTAAAATTTGAATGGATTTTCTTTAACAAATCGCAAGCAAGTGAACTCTTTGTTACACTCGTGAACTTCAACTTTTTATAATAAATAGAGGCTCCGTCTTATATTACACAAAACGTTATGAAGTTTGTAAAGAAATAAATAATGTTTTATTTTCGCAACAAGTTCATAAATATACATAATCATTATAAATCAGTATTTGCATAATATTGCATAGCATAAGACAGGACGTTGACCTACGTGTTGACAGGAAACCCGGCGGCTCACGATTGTCCTTTTCGTATACATATATATGTAATTATAAATCATTAAGTGTTATATCTTGTTCATATATTTCAATAATTATTATAATTTTTAATCACGAAAAAAAAATTATTAATCTTTTGTGTATTGAATGAAATTTCCTTACTTGTATGTAGAGATTCTTATCAACTAAAACTTGTAATATATAGCTAGAGACCAGTCATCGTCATCAGCCCGTAATTGACCTAGCACAATAATTCTCTCAAGCATATAACACATACTATATAAGGATAAAATACTTTACATCTTACTTACCTTTACAAGTTTGTAATTGTATCAAACTTTTGCATAATAAATTATCGCTATGGTATTTTTATTCTATTGCCAAAAAACACTAGTCTTGTATTTAAATATACTTTTTTGATAAATAGAAGGAATTGGATGAAATAAGCTGTGATAGCTCAGTTTGTAAGGCGAACGAATTAGATCCCCACCACTAGCTTGAACTTTTGTGTATATGTGACATCCGCCAGCCCGCACTTGGCCAGCGTGGTGGATTAAGTCCACAACCGTCTCATTATGAGCGAAGGCCAGTCCGTGGAATGGGAATATTAACTGGCCTGTTTATGTTTTACGTTTGGTTAATTTGATTAGCTGATTGGTGTACAGCGAGTAGTAATTGTTCGTCGAATTATGCGCGCAATAAATAGCTCAAGGTTATTTATAGCTCCGTGCAGTAAACAACATGCAATGGCGATTTATTACTCTGCGAATAATATTAGTTTGTACTCCTTTATTGCATGAAGTACTTTGTAAATTATAATCCATCTACACGTAAATCACTTTCGAGATGTTTTCACATTTGTAGTTGTGTACGGTCAGGACATGTAGAAATAAACTGTTACTATTATAATTTTTTTGTAATTCGTATAGTCAGGTACATTAACCTTTAACTGTGGACGCGCGGTCTCACAGACCGCTTGCAGTTTGTAATTTTTGTGTTTACCACTTTCCCCTTG
>DWHU01001373.1:0-12797 GCA_018247975.1 Parides photinus | reverse complement strand
ACTAACACTCTTTCTATATCCTAGAATCTAATATATATTCTAGGATAAAAATCAAGACAAAGGTGGCATTGTTTGACCTATGTTGATAGACATCCTCACTATCTTTTTATTTATTGTACGTAATATTGATTTACTTGCATTGTATACTTTTTCAGCAAAGAGTGAAAATCCTCATATGCGAATATATAATATCCTAGAATGGGCTACGTTATTGGATGAAGGAAAACCAAGCTTATGTGACTAATATGAATTGGTGATCTTACACTACAAATTCTGTACTATGTTAATTTTACCATTAATGGTTATAAATATTTGCAAGAATTAATTTCGGTATTGTTATTATGTGGGTATATTTAGACAAATTAAAGATTTACATCGAATAAAACAGACTTCTTGTGATGCATCGAATAACTTTGCTATTTCGTTTTATTTATTTTCGACCAAGCTGATTACGTGATAGTATGTAAACTATAGAAAACGACGGACAGCTGTTAAGCTTATTATCTTGAAATATTCAAATTAGAACATAAAAACTGTTACGGATGTAAATACAACTTACAATAATTACCATTACCGCAGTAAAATGAATGTCAAGTCACCCATGACGATGCTTATCACACAATTATCGCTATCTTTTGTCAAAGTCATATCCTAATAATAATATAGAATGCTCAAAGGAATCTAGTTTAGTATCTCATCATCAATCAAGCATGCTTTCGTCCTGTTACTAAATTCCACCATAGGATACTTTAAAGGAATCAGAAAAGTAGTATACGATAACTGCGACTGACTAGAATATTTCAATCTTTAGACGCTTTTTATGACACATTATTGCGATGCAAATATTAATATGTTGTTAAGGTAATACTATACGCCCTGCCCATAACAA
Organism: Parides photinus; assembly: GCA_018247975.1. Taxonomy (NCBI): domain Eukaryota; kingdom Metazoa; phylum Arthropoda; class Insecta; order Lepidoptera; family Papilionidae; genus Parides; species Parides photinus. Next base: position 11,908 of record DWHU01001373.1, on the reverse strand, counting down.
CGTGCCCGATTGCAGTATAAACATGCATATAAAAGTTTCTTACAATAAATAAAGGGAAAATCAAATGTAAATATACATCCAGAACAGTATTGATGTGTTCCATCTGTCAACATATGTAACATCCATCGCGTTATTGCCTATTAAACCATATACATACATAAATATATAAACCATATGACATTGTGTTCAACTATTGATGGATGTGAAACAACTTTCATATTAAAACATGTACTTGCAACAATTAAATAATCAAAAGCACTATAAATGTGACCTATAGCCATAGTGTATTAAAAACAAATAAAATCCGCTACCTTGAAAAGAAGCAAAACTTTTATTTTTATTTACACAATCTTTACAAGTCAGTTACATCTTGTACCGCTTCACAGTAACCACGGTTTCGTTTAACCTCTAACATCAATCCGGTATTGATATCTTTTCTTTAAACGAATTTATCAATTCACACGTATTAAAATAAATTGTTTGTTGAAAGAACGGTTAACTTATAAGTAGTAAGCTTTAATTCATATTTAAATTAAACATTCGTGTAAGTGAGATTCTGTACACTGGTTATTATATGCTTTACAATGCAACAGATGAAGGATAAACTCGGAAAAGCTATCGGTGTAAGAGAACTCATACATACTTAACGTAAAAGGGTAAGTCTTTTAAATGTTTTTATGTGCAAGACATAAATTATTTATAAATCATCTTTGTAACACGGAGTCCTGATTCGTTTCCGGTGCCTCATGTTTATAGGGGTAACTACCACCCTCATTGTAAATCTACAGCAGCGGTCGAGGAACCTGGGTAAACTACCTGAAATGGGTAAAAATTAAATTTTTGGGGGTAAAAATGTCATTAGCAGAGAAACTTGTATCTATAATGTACAAATTTTTTTTTCTTATTTAAAAAAGTTTGTATAGTTGATATCATTATAGCATTCTCGCATGGATTTTTATTATGATTTATTCTTTCTCTATAAAAAAATTAAAAAATAAATATCTTAGAATCAATATTAAAACAACTATAAAAACCTACTATAGGGGCTTAGAACGTTTTTTATTTTAATTATAGGTTCTATTTATATTTTTAAATAGTTTTAAACACTTTTTTTAATTTTTATACCCTATAATGAAGAACCACCAATCCACTCAAATTTATGAAATAGTTTGATGATGAAAATGTTGTTTAAATAAAATTTTTAGTTAATGTTTTCTTTTCAAAATGATCATGGGGGCTATAATATGAAAGACGCTAATAAGAGGCGATTTCGTTTTTTTTTTGCTCTTGGCCATGGGGTATTATCAACTGACACAAAAATATTTTGGGATAATGATTAAAAAAGATCCCCAGCCGTTAATCTTCAGAATACTTCGATTTGTAGAATCCTATTGCTAAAGAAAGGATTAGGTTCACAAGACACCTATTGGATCAATCTACACTAATAAGTAATTATTCAAAACCCCGAAATAATAAAAAAATTACATAACATTGATAATTCTTAAAATATATGTAGTTGTGGTTTCCTTTCTTGTGTCGTTATTTAGTAGTTCATGTATAAATTGCTATGCAGGATGCTTTATCTTCTTTGCCAAGATTACTGAAGATTACAATTCGCAATTAAAATACATCCGTGACCCAAAAATTAATAGTTTGTTACATAATTTCTTGTTTCGAAAGGCTTCTAGAGGCAGTGGTCTGTAAATCAAGCAACCGCTAAAAATTCAATAAATTGGCATTGGACTGTTTGTAATGAGTTTATTTCTTTGTCAGAAGTAATAATAAAATAGCGCATATTTTAGACATTTTAAATTTCTTTTATAAATAAATGGTTAATCAAAAACTAGGAACAAGCTCTGTTCGCAAACAGGGGCATTAAATAACATAAGGATGGTGACCATGCCCCTGATAGTATTCCCATCGCTAACTATCTGAAATATATCCTGTAGGCCAGGCCATTGGCCATTCCGTACCTGTATCCAAGACCAGTTTAGTTACAACTTCTTGCTTAACCTTCACGTTCCACCCTGACTTTCCATGTGAATTGTATCTCATCACGACTGCTCTTATAATTCAACGTGCATTTTTGAGCATGCATAGGTCCCAGCATGTGCAGGTTATAGCAGATCAAATCCTTCAGAACACCAGTGTTAATCGACACCGGTTCAAGTGAACAACCGATGATTCGAAGAAGACGGCCTCCTAAAAAATCCTTTTAGGATAAATTATTGTAATAAACAGACAAACACTAACTAACAATGATCATTGATTCTATATCTGTCACAGCTTTCATGAATATAAATTTGACCAGCGTGGAAGTTAAGTCCCTTGGCTTGATAAGACATGAGATATAATTTTGTTATTATAGTTTTGATGACATAGAAAAAAAAATGTCCTTTAAATATATACCCTGGGTTCTTTTTTATAGTTGAACAGTTGTAAAACAAACAATCAAGCTTAAGTTTTTAAAAATGTAAACTGAAGATTTTATGGGCTGAAATAATCAAAGTACCAATAATCTTCTATTAGTATTGTAAGCTTGTTCTGATCACATTCATTACTAACATGATTTAAATACTTAGAAGAATATAGTCCACATATACAAATTATCATAAAAAATTCACGTACAAAATCTTTGACAATGTCTAAAATGTTAAACAGGTCTCGAATTATATTGAAAACATTAAAAGTGAACGGAAGAGGACATCAGCTGTAATGTTTATAAAATAAAATTTCTGTAACAGAAAATAACAGGTTTATTTTTTTATGTATATCTAATAGATATATTTATGTATGTACGTATTTATATAAAAGGAATGTAATGTGCCTGAATTCTATACAAAATATTAATTATTAACATCCTGTAATTTAGAAGTATGAAACCTAATATCGGAATTAGGAGTTGTGGATTCGAAATTCACGCGATGTACTTTATAACATAAAATATTCATATTTTATAACACTATGTCTTAATTATAAAGTATACTATAAACATCAAGTAATTTTATAGTAAATAAATATAATTAGTAGTTAACGGTGATTTAATTAAAAGTAGCTTAATGTTAATCACCATTTCGAAATGATTCAGCTTATGGAAACAAAATGGAAATGAAATAGTTGCTCAACAGTGATAATCATTTAAGCTAGTCATCAACTTTATTGCATATACTCTATAAATGCATTTAAATGTAAATTATATTATGCTATTACATTAAATGTTTATCGTATTCGTATACGTTTTTTAATCGTAGCTTACACTAATGATTACCTTTTAACATTTTTCGTTAGCTTTATAAACGGTTACTGTTAATGAAAACCTTATTGTATGGGTTTTATCGCGTGTACTTAATTGTTTATTACGTAGTGACTATTTTGTAGTCTACTATTGTTGTAGGTACCAGGATGACCTACTGGTTTTTTGGAACAAACGTCGGGGTAGTAATTAATTAAATATGTATATATAAAAACAAAGCTTGCAAATAATTAAATCGATTCACTCTTGTCTAATAACTGCCGAATTCGGCAGCGTGTAGCGGCCGGAGCCTGGGCTTCTGAGGAAGCCCTCGAGCATTGCTACATAAAAAGGGAGTTTACAGGCCGGGCACCTTCCGTGTTCGGCCACTCCCGGCCCTACGCCGCTGATTATCTTCTTTTCACAGGAGAACGAGTGGATATCATTATTCAAAAAAAAAAAAACCTTTAGCTATCGATTCCCTACAATCTTCTGCGGGTTGTCGGTTCACCAGCAACAATAAATAAATAGACAATAACTAATTCAATAGAATTCGCAGCGGTTGGTTAACGTTTAACTTTAAATTAAATTTTGTGTGTAATAAATACGTTAAGCTTGAATGGCGACAGATTAGCATCACTCGCAACTAATTTGTTAAAGTTGAAGACATTTCCTATTGCAGAGACAACATTGCCATATCTGAAGGTTAGTTTGCTACAAACACTGAACCACCCATTCTATCTGTTGTTTTACAAGTTAGTTATCGAATTTCATAATAGCAATTGGTATGAAATTATTAAAGATTATGAAAATTATTGAACAATATCACTGTTGAGCTGTTATTTCATCGGTAATTATGAAAACAATAAAAGGTTTTGAGAATCCTAAACATTAATAACAGCATTTTATAGTCTTTAAATGTCTGTTTGCGACCAATCATGTAATAATTAAAATCATCTGTAATTTTACAAGCAGGTGAGTTTTTTTTTTTGAGGATAATTTACTATTTTTCAATAATATTTCTAGAATAAAATCCAATATAATTATGTTTACTTCTAAATACAAAAATGTATTAAATACTGCATTTGTCACTGACTTGTATACATTAAATATTTACTTAATTTCCTTTCCCTTTTTCTTTCGCTACTGTTTTGATGATATCATAAATAATAAATCATGTCATATAATTTTTAAGCGAGCAGTTTTAGGAACTATTTATTTCTATCATTGATCCATAATTTACCTAAAGGGTCAGACTATGAAATCCGTCACACAAAAAAAATATAGAGTACAATACGTTTAGATAAAGTAATGTTTTGAGCTCGTATGTATTGAATTGAACGAATATTGGTCTACTCTATGAAGTAAATAGTAGTAAATTAAAGCTACGTTAGTATACATACTACTTTGCAAATATATACATTACTCTGTCAGGGCAAAAAGTTTTGCCTTAATCTTTTAATGCGTTAATTTAGATCTACCGCAACTTTTTTGTTAAACGATAAAAAAGTTAAAAATGTACAGTTATGTTTGATGCTTGCTAAATTTATGAAAGTTATTAAAAGTACTACTACTTGTGCAATGTATTAAAGATGTTAAATAAATTATATTGGTTGATTACAAATTGCGACGTTGCTATAAAATCGGTAAATTAAAGGTTTTCAGCTTGGTACCTTATCTACTGTAATATGTGCCTTACGCATAGTTATTCCTTTTTTTTTATTGTTTTGGTCAATGACTATTGGTTAATAACAATACGATGGTTAAGTTTCCTACCTTTTTGTCGCATTACGGTCTTAGCTATTGAAGCGACTCAAAATCAAAAGATGAATATTAAAAAACGCTTGGGAAGGAAATATACTTGTTTTTTACTGTATAAAAGCGAATCACTTAAAATGATCAAATGTTACAATCGGTGACCGAGTAATATTTTTTTAATATTTATTATGGTAAATTAAATAAAACTAGGTGCAGTTATAATAGTATATACAACCAAAGATTAGTTATTCAACCTATTTCATATTCATAACAACGGAAGAGCGATTTTTGCCAACTAAAAGACACGTATGATTGTTTATAAACGTTTTATAAAGTCTCACAAATTGTTACAGTATTGCTGTATATATTGTTACATAACATAAATTTAGATCAAGCGCAGCAATAATAAAAAAAAAGTGAAAAAATATTATTTTATTCACGTAACGATACGCAATCACACATCGATCGAAATGAATCATTTTTAAAAGCTGTATCCTATCAAAATATATTTATTAAACATCAAACAGGCGATAACAATAAACCTCAGAATAATGATATAATAAACGGCCTACTTAAATTTATAGCTGCTGGAATTTAGGACCTTTTCTCACAGGACAGTCTAGGCCATTTATGCACGACATGTTACAATAACTACTGTATCTTGGAACCTGTAGATATCCTCGCGATGTTTTCCTTTAACAGGAAACTGAAGCTCAGTGGAGATCGAACCAGCGTTTCCTCGAATTACATCGTGTGCGTACGGACCTTAGTTACAAAATGAGCCATCACCGCTGCATCGAAATTACATTAAAAACACCAGCTCTCAGAACACACGGAACAGGATGCGTGATTCATCGCATTTTCTTGTTACCCACAATTATGATCTCATGTTCTTATTATATTATCACTAAAACTGTTTATATTAATATCAAGTAATTTTTTTTTAGTCTCGCCTATAATCCCAATATTTTTTTTGGGGTTGGCGCAGTGTGTCATCTGTGTTAAATACACTGCTAAGGTTTTGGCAATAGTTTTTACAGCCGGCCGCTTGCCTGACGCTTATCCTCCTTGGGAATGCCGGTGATATTTAATTTCTTAAAGCGCACATAACTCGAAAAGTCATTTGTGCGCGCCTGGATTCGAACCCGCGATCTTCAATTTGGAGCCCAAGGTCCCTAACCACTCGGCTATCAAGTATACTATAATAAAAATATTCTAATTAAAGCACGTTCACTTTTCTATTCAACGTTGGAACCATACAGTGCACCTAATAGAGTTATTTCAAATGTATACTCACTAGTTGTATGCTTAGTACTATAACCACGTATCATCGCCCAAAGACAGATTTTAGGTAATTTGATCCAAGGTTTGGTGGAGGAATAGTAATTAAACAAAGCGTACTCGTTGCTGGAAGAAATAGGTTGCTCCAGTGCCTAGAGCGGCATGAATACCTTCCACCTCTATTTTTATTCAACTAAGCGACGACTAGACGCGTGATACGTTCACCTGATAGTTAGTGATTCGCCAGCAACGTAGCTTGAGACATAGGAAGTTAAGTCCCGTTACTCCAATAATTACACTAGCTACAACTGCCTTGAAACTGGAATATAGTAATGTTTGCATACTACTGTTTGGCGGCTGAAATAGGTGCTGCGGTGGTACCTTTTATATACAAGAGAGAATATTAAATAAAATTGGTTCTTCTCAAAAAAACTCTTTACTTCACGTCTTAAAAAATAAATCTTTATTTTAAACCTTAATGTTACACAGAAAAATTCGTTCATCTGTCCTAACCACACCCTCGTCTTTTTCAATCTCTCAATCGTTCCGTCATCCGTCTTTTTCTTTTCTTCATCTTCGTACATGTTTACATTCAGTCAGTCCGTTCATTACATTCAGCCAGTCTGTTCATAAATCCATCCCACATACATCACGTGTTTGATATCTGAATAATTTTTGCGTATAAATAGTTCGATGCATTTATTTCTTCACTCTATTGAATACTGTTTCAAAACAGCTATAAGTACAGAATAAACGGCAGCGCTGGAGCACGAATTTGTACATAAATTGTAAACAGAATAAAGTACATTGTGAACTAGTTAAATAAAAGGAATACATGACATTAAATATAGCATGACCGTTTTACATAAGAATCAGATCGACGCTATTTGCCATGGAAAACATCCAGCTATGTTGTAAAAGATGTAGTCGTGTCTTGATATTTTAATCAGTTCACATAATAATAGTAGACACCCATACACAATTGAATGAAATTCAAAGAAGGAACACAGTAAAGCAGAGGATGAATCTTGTAATTTTCCATTTGAGTGGTTCATAATATACACCAGGAAAAACTTTTAAAAATGAAAGCCGGCAATGACCGATGAAAGCCGGCAACTTCTAAGGCACCTGCCTCGCCTTGCAACTCTTCTCGCTCTTTACGAACAATGTTCTAAAAAACCACGGTCAGTCTCTTAGAGTAGTTCTGGAACCGGCAAATTGACGTTAACCCAGAAAAAATAGAAGCTATTACTTCATTTATGGCCTCAACTCTTCGCGAAAAAGGTAGTATCCGCTGCCGCAAACTTGGCCAGATCTCCCTCTTCACTGTGAACCTCCCACTGACTTTAAATTCGGAAAATTAGCCAAGTAATAGAATGCTCAAAGTTCTACTTCGAAAAAGCCCAACAACGATCTATTAATTTTTCTTTCTCTTTCTCTTTATTCTTTCTCCCATAGTTCTACTTGGCTCTCGGCATACGAACCGTAACTCGGGAGAACGCGATGGGTGCTGCGTAAGGCCTTTCTCCAACTTGCGCTTTGCTCTTCACTCCCTAAACATTTTCATTCAGACGAACTACGATCTGTTGCCGAAACCCAAGACCAGACCACGCCATGCGCTAATCCTGTAATTCCATGAATTCCGGTACTCCGCACCTCGACACAATAACACAACAAAGAATATATAGACGTTCGGATTCAGAGGCAAATGCCTATTGCAGAAGCAGATTTCTTGATACCATAATCAAATACGATATAATCAATGCCAGAAATAATTATTAACAATGAATGTACGATAATTTGTACAACGGGGAGCGTGACTCACATAGTTAATTATTTTTTTGGTTAAACGTTAGTTAACTGGATAGAATACTGCTTCATGTCATACATATGTATTTATATAGATAAGGTACATAAATAACAATATATATAAATAGAGGCAAACGCGTGTGTTTCACCATTGATGCATTTCATTTTCAGTGGTACGGTTGAGTTACGATTTATAAAGTAAAATTAACATAAACCATGCATGTAATAAAAACATTTGTGCCATCAAAAAAATTATCATATTAATCTTAGTCAAATTTACTTTCAGAAGTGCGAACTTGGATGCTAAACTAACTGATATACGCAATGATTCTAGCGGCCCAGGTAATTATTATATTTAGTGAATCCACTATAGCATTAAAATTCCTACTAGGGTGACAGTTAAGAAATAATTTTGGATACTGTTGTATTCTGTAATCCATTTTCAGTCCTGCCGTTTTGTTATTAATATCCAGAGAAAATACGGGTGTTAAGTATGTATAACACAATTATGTACTTTAAAAAGACTTCGTTGTATGTCGTTTTAATTACATAAACATCTTTATGAAATGGAAAGATGAAAATTATTTCATGAATAAAGAAATCGAAAAGTCATACTTAAATGTTGTAACATTTTTAGCATTACACTTAACATGTCGACTTCTAAACACAAAGCCAAGATGATAAAGGAATGAATCGTCACTAAAATTTAACAAAGAAATTTTAAAAATTTATTAGTAAATTTACAAAAGTAGTACTCATTAAAATATATTACAAATGTGACAGAAATATGCAATTTTGTTTTTGTAATTCTTACAGGCATGTTCCTGTCCCGTAATCGAATCCGGACCATCGCTTGCAGACTCGACGGTATGCAATGGTGCTGTCCTGTTCATGATAATGTTGGAGGCATACCTTCGAGGCCGTTGTGATATCTCCACTCCATGCCAACGTGTTGATCCCGTGTCAGAAACTGACGACTCGTACGACTTTATCGTAGTCGGTGGAGGCTCTGCGGGATCTATAGTCGCCGCGAGGTTAAGCGAAATTGAATATTTTAAGGTAACTATTGATTATTTAGTGTTCAGTTTTTTCCGTTAAGATACAAAGATGGGGTAAGTAACGTTCCTTGGGAGAGGCCTATGTCCAGCTGTGGACTGCGTAAGCAGATAATGATGGTGATGATGTTTTCTTTATCTCTGTTAAACATACTATTACTAAAATGTAATATAAAAAATCTCGCAAACGTCTGGCAACAGCAAAAAATGCGCAACGTGTTTCGTTGTTTCATTAATTTGTATAATGTTTCAACAATAATTGAGCCATTTACAACTTTTCCGCTAACAAACTAATAATTTCAAACAAAACAGGCGTTTAGTAAACCTTTTAGTATATTTTTTTTAATCATATCATAGAAAGGATAATTTTACTTTTATTTGTTCTAATGTCGTTAAAGTTAATCTTTAACTTATTTTTAAAAATGAAAATTTTTCGTAAATTATATCATATTAAAAACTTCTAAATTAGCAACAAACGTACATATAATAAAAAAATTTAAAACTGTAGATGTGTCGTAGTAAACTATGGTTTTGATGCGTACAAGACAAAAAAAGTAAAGAGGTAGGTAAAGTATTATACTTTATATAGTTTAAAAACATATAAAAATTTCTATTTTTAGTAATTAATTAACAAACTCCGTTTATGTTAGTGTTAACTAAAGATAATAAAAATTATTTAAATTTCCCATAGCTATTCCGTTAAACGTAATTTACCATCAGGATAAAGTTTTTATTAATTACAATAAATTACATTGGAAGATTATTATTACACATACTAGTAATATTTACAATTCCAGACTTAGATAAGTTGCTTACAAAAATAATGGGTTTAAATGAATTGTTTTCTAATCAGAAATTATCAAGCGTCTAATAAATATGTAGATTAGAACAAATTATAATTCTAATATGAAAGGGTTTTTGGATTTTATTTATTGTTTTGTGTTAAGATTTTTTTATTAATGTGTTTGTTATTGTTGCGTAAATTAGATTTTTCCGTTAGTAGTTTTTGGTTTTCCTAATTATTCGAATTTTAGAAATAAAATTTTTGTTTTTTGAGTGTGTAATTGTGAGTGTTGTGTACTTTATTAATTGATTCACATCTGAATATTATTTTCATATAGACAAGAATTGTTATAATGTGTGTACTGTTTGAATTACATAAATAAATAAAACGCTAAAGTAAAATACTAACACAGGTGTTGCTGCTGGAGGCAGGAGGCGAAGAGCCAATCGGCGCACGTCCGCCATCATTCTACCGAAATTTCTGGTCAAATAAGGAGGTAGACTGGTCTTATCGCACGGTTCCTGGTCACTACTGTCTGGATCAAGGCGAGAAAGGATGTTCTTGGCCAAGAGGAAAGGTACTCGGTACGTTAGTATAAACTAATTTGTACAACACCATGGCAGATTGTTGTCACGTTCTGTCTTTACAGCAGCACATAGTAAGTACATACTACATAAAGAAGCATTAAAATTATTTCCTATTACGTTCTTTTTACTTTTAACAGGCGGAACGAGTGTCCTCAACGGTATGATGTACCATCGAGGTCATGCTGCGGACTACGCTTCATGGGGCGAAGAATGGTCTTGGGAAAAGAACTTACCCTATTTCTCTATGACTGAAGGCAACAGAGAGATTGGGCTTTCCTACAGCCCAGAATATCACTCGGATTCTGGTCCACTCCCAGTTCAACGTGTAAGATTTTGTTTATCATCACAAGTTTTAACTTATATAAACTTGTATATAAGATGGTCATAGTTTTAATTCTGTAACAATACATTTTTTATAACTTGTTGTTTATTCACAGTTTAAATATCAACCTCCGTTCTTGTATGAACTGATGCGAGCCATAGACGAAGTAGGTTTACCAATTGTAGACGACATGGTTAACCCTGAAACACCCGAAGGTTTCTCTATTGCACAAACTTTTTCTGAGTTAGTATTTTCATTCCTTTTCTTATCTTAATCTTTGAAATTGCTGCATTAAGTGAGAGTTGTCTATAACACATAAAACACAAAAAGTTGACGATTGTTTTAGAGACGGACAAAGATATACTACAGCAAGAGCATATTTAAAGCCTCGGTCACTGCGTCCAAATCTACATGTTAAATTAAACGCACATGTTTTTAAAGTATTGATAAATGACAATAACGCATACGGCGTGCAATATTTCGATAAAAATGGTGAGATTAAAACTGTTTACGCCACAAACGAAGTAAGTTTTACTATATGTAAATGCCTAAAATCTTAATTTACTACAAAAGTATGCTACAAAAACGTTGACATTCCTTGTGACAGTAAGCACCCAAAGGTAAGATTTCTTTACTTTACTGCTAGGAGGGTAAACCTTGTAATAAAATTATACCACGATGAGAACAATATACTAAAACTGGATAATAATAACAGCATATCAGTAGTCACAATATAAAATATATTCATGCTCAAAATGTTTCAGGTTATACTAAGTGCGGGTGCTCTTAACAGTCCCCATATCCTTTTCCACTCGGGTATAGGGCCTCGAGAAATGCTAGAAGAGTTCGGTATACCAGTGGTCGCAGACTTGCCCGTAGGTCGAAATTTGTTGAATCACCTCGGGGTTACTATAGAGTTCGTATTAACGAAGCAAGAACGCACGCGCATCCTCGACTGGAGCGTTTTGACTGAGTATTTGTTGAAAAGAGATGGGCCGATGAGCTCTACTGGAATTACCCAGGTACTGAGAATAATTGAATTTTTTATATAATATTTAAACTAATTATTAAATATAATAT
>DWHU01001372.1:0-12798 GCA_018247975.1 Parides photinus | reverse complement strand
TTATTTAACTATTCGTTTATTTTTGCATATTGTTTCCTTTTCCGAAATATAATTTTTTATACTGTTACTAATAAAAATTACAGCATACGTTATTAAAGAAGCTATTTATATGACTTCTCGTATATTAAAAGTAGAAGCTGTAGTTTTTATGAACAGTCGATATCATATCGTTTACTTTTTTTTAACAATTCCCACATCGTTATAAATAATGGTGTAAATATTCAGCAATCCGACTTACGTGATGGAAGTACTTTTCCTGCATTAGGCAGATGCGCAACTTCCCACGGGGGCGGTATCACTGACCCTTCCTGCTACTCACTCTTTCCTTTTTTGCAGGTTCACATTGCATTTATAAAACAATGCATTATAAAATTTAACAAATATTTGTATTGCCCAATAGACCTTTTAGATTAGATATGTTTCGTAAATGTAATCTGATAAAGAAAAACAATGTCAAATATAATATACTAAACAACCTTTGGAGTGAAATATGGAATACCCTTTTGTCTACAGCTACTGTCATAATTATATAAAGACGTGATGTTTTACTAGAGATATCAACTTTTTTAAAGTATATTTTTTTTAATGTTTGTTAAGTATTCGTTCGCCCTCTGTATCGGATAACCAACGCACTTAGAATAAAGCATTATTCATAAATACAAAACAAACAATATTTAAGCACAAACAGAATTGTTAGTAGCATTCAAATAAAGTGGGAGTTCCTTTTTCATTTAAACGTTGGTTGTTTTTGTTGTCAATGTCCATTCTGTTTTATCTACCTTGTACGTAATGATTTGAAATAAAATTCTCTATCTTCGTGCCAACATATGGATTGAGACGATACCTTTCTATATTCTTATCTGGTTTAAAAAAAGATGTGATGAATACAGAGCGCATTAATAAGACCGTGAAGTAATAAGATGAATTTTTATTTAGCAGAAATATTTGTCCCCGTTTGCAACTATGAAAAATAAAACCGACGTACTTTAATAACCATGCTTTCGCACAAGTACGTTCAGGTAAAAAAATAATATAGCATAAAAAAAAACTTACGCGCCGTAAGTTGTCCTTTGGGGCGTTGCTCGATCAATATCTAGCACTGTTCTAGATTGGTTACAGGTGTTATTTCCCATGCTAGCTCCGCCTCTCGTCGGATTGGAAAGTATCAACACTCGTTCAATCATTCGTAAATTTGCTAGTATAAAGTTCCTTTGAAATAAGTGGCTACAAATATTATATTTTAATGTATTTGCTGCAAAGAGATTAAACATTCAAAATGTATCAGTTTCGTTAAAGATTGAAGAAATACTTTTTGGTAAATAGGGAGAGCCTTATCAACTTACTTTTATCGTAGCAGATTCTTGATACTAACGTGTAATTTGTTTGTAATAATACAATTACAACTATTTAAAACAGGCCTGATTTTATTTTCATTGTTATAAACAATCTTTGTGATAAAGTGTTTTTAGAGCAGTGTCATAATGTTTGGTTTGCCCATTTATTTTAGAGAAGTAAAAATTTATTGGAAATATGTATCTCAACCCCTGCTAGAGCTAAATAAAGAGTAACCACAAATAAATAAATTGATCTGTTTTCATATACAACATTTTCAACGTTGTCTGTGTTATTTCAATAAAATGACTCGGACTTATATTTTTTTTAATTGTCTAGATTCTTGATTTGTTGAATCAAAAAATTTTAGAAAAATCTTTTCCAGGAAAATACCGTTTCAAAGTATAATTGTAATACTCAGAAACCAATTATTATTCTTCCGTTCATCCCAGCGATTTTTCTGTTTTAAAACAAATTATATTTGGTGGGTACAAACTGATTAGAATTATTTACAAAATCAAAAGATAATAAACAAGGTTTTTACAATATTAAAAAGATATAAGTATCGAATAAATAAGGAAACTACGATTTAGAATGAAGGTTTTACTATTATCAATCATAATAAAACCGTCAATGACATTTCTTTAGTCATACGAACTTAACCTTTAGCAACAACTAGACTCTTAATTGAAAATTGGTTTTGGCTGTGGACTTTTACACCTCCACCATAAACAATAACATACAATGAACAAAAATTAGAAAATTCTAGAAAGTAAAGTTGAGGCAGAGTGTATTCTTACCTCTCGTACAGGTTCCCGCCTTGTCGTGGCGGAGGGGCTCTAATAACCGTAGCTTGGTCACCAACCGTGAAACGAAGAGGAATCTACCCGACTGGTCCGTGGAGTAGACCTGGCCCGAGTAGGCCGCTCCACGTGAGCTGTCCTAGCCAGCCCCACCTTGGATGTGTGCCGGGAGGCTGAGTGGGCAAATTTTTCTGCCGTTGCAGCCGACACGGAGTCCCAGAGGAAGAGTATCAACACTGCGTTTCACCTCTCTTTGTAAATTGGCCGTCGACGCAGCCCAAGACCAGATCTGGCAAAGAGAGCCAAGTTTTGTTTCTTGTCTCGCATGAACCCTGAGTAACAGATTAGCGGGGATTCGTTGCCCAAGTGAGGATTAGAGGCCCTATGGGTTGTTTGTACCTTTGCATAAAGGAAGAGTGTTTTCTCCTGAGGGGCTGCTTGAAGTAGCCGACGTAGGACAATTTCTGCGAGAGCGCAAGTTTAAGTAGGTATTACTGCAACTTATGTCTCTGCCAAAAAGCAATGTGCAAGCATTATCGTATTTCGATTTCAAGGGCTTTATAGTTATGAATGATAACAAAGCTTAGGTCTTAAAGCGACAAGAATGTGGTACAGTAGGTATCGTGCTATTTAAACAGTACCCAAAAGATTTATCGCTTTCTTTTTTTTTATTCCATGAATTATGGATTTTCGATATTCACTAAATGAGCAATATCCGAATAATCTTAATTTAGTTTAAGGTTTCATTAACTATAATAAATAATTAAAATAATGAAACAAGAAATATAAGTGCTTTTGTATATTTACTTTCAGTACACTTTAAATCAAGTTGGAGCTATTTTTAATTACAAACATAGGTATATTAAAAAGAGAATGATGGTATTATATAATGCAAAAATTAAAACTTAATGTATAAAAAATAAGGCAAGTTAAAAAAACAACAGCTACTCTTAAAGATATTAATGATAATGCACAGTGATGATAAAATTAGTCCTATTGCTATGATTTAACCTAAACAACAGCTATATAGTTTGTACGGACATTCATTATTCATACACTGCACTTTGTTATCTATTAATCAACAGGAATTCCAATCACGATTGGCAGTGGAACTTTATTAATAATAAAAGTAATAAATTTCAACCTTGACTAATAATAACGCAAACTAGAATAAAATATTACTTAGTGACTAAATCTTTAAAATGAAAAACTTTTCATGTTAAGTTTTCGCATTAAAACTATTAAAACCTTAAAAAAAATATCAAAACCCTTAACCATAAGAGTATAAAATTGAATAACATTTACACTATACATCAAACAAAAAAATATGTTTATTTAAGTTTGACACCCCAGTGAAATAACTCCAATAAAATTCCATTTTCTATAATTTTAAATTAAAAATCAAACCTTTGAGGTATATTAATGTTAAATAAAAAACAGTCTGTTTAAGAAAATTACTCCAATTTGTTTAAAACATTGTGACAGAAATTAAGTTAAAAAAATAAAGTTTCCATGAGTATTTAATCTTTGTAATTCATTTGACTTTAGCACCCCCATGTAAAGAAGTTTTATAGGATGTATTTTTATATACAAAACCTATAAGATTTTGGGACGTTGAAACTCAAACAATAGATTTTTAAATTATCACTTCATGATGTTCCAAATAACCGAATGTCAATTTGCCATAGTTATAATATGATCATAATTATAATTTGCACACAAAAATTAAGTCTTATTATAAATTTTAAAGATTAATGAGATCTAAATATAACGATCTTCTATCGCTTTTACTACCATAATTAAATGCAATGTGTATTAATTGCAGTTTCCAAACAAAAGTAAAAAGCACATATTAACAAAAGGGATAACACAAAGATTTTATTATTGCAATAAGTGATAACTAATATTTTTGGTTTAACTAATTTGTTTTTAATTCTTTTCTCTCCTTAACATTAAAATACTTAAGCACTTTTTTTAACAACGGTTTATATACTATTGCCCAAGGTAAAAATAATATAAATCCTGAAAAATATAGACTGCTGTATATTCCCCACCATTTTGATAATACTTTTAAATCAAAGGGCACTAGACTCCAACCCATAAAGATTATTGTGTACAGTTTCAAAAGTACATAAAGAAAATATCTAGTGTAGATGTTGTCCCACAGCTTATGGTAAATTTCAGTTTTACTTATGATAGCTTCAAACTGTTTCTCCATAAATATAATTATGTACTCATTGAAGAATGTAACATAATAACCAGTTTTAACGCCATGCCACATAGCTAAGAAAAGTAATGTTAAGAATTGACTTAAGTCACGATTGCCTAAAAATTTTAGCCTCTTAAATATGTACTTTGCTGCAAAACTATTTGTGTTACAATTGAAGCTGTCTATGTAGTGTTGAAATTTCGTAGCTGTCTCGAAACAGTATAATTTAATATTCTGGCATCCATCAACTTTTAAAGTCTTTGATTTTCCATCCTCTGCTGTTTCATAGCCATTAATTGAAATATGGAATCTTATGCAGGCGGCTAAAAAAAAAACATTGAACATATTAATCACAGCAGAATCAAAAATGTTAAACATTATTGATTCCTATTAATTTTTCATAATCATTATCGATTGCCTATATACATTCCACTGAACACTACTGCAGTTGCCTTTGAAAGATACTGTTAATGACATTACTACAGTAATCACACAACTCATTATACCTCTAAAAGGCAATTTTTATTATCCTGACTAACAGCACATTTTTATGGATTGATATGTCACTCATCACCAGGAGAAAGTTTGCTAGCCTAATCATTCCAGTAAACAACAAAAACCTACAATGAGTATCTACAAGAAACTTGTGAGACAGAGTTACATAATGTATTTATTGTAATGGAAATATTTTATTGTATTATATTATTATAGTAAAAAATAGATGTGTAATAACTTTAAACAAAAAGGTCAAAAATGTTATCACTAAATGTTGTAAACACATTCGATAATTTTAGAAATATTAAATCTGAAGGTGGTAGTGAAATAGGTAATGATGAATAAGCAGTAATCAAAGTATATAAAACATTGTCACACTAGCAGCATTAATCAATATTGATATAAATACAATGACAAATGAAATTATTGACACATTATATCAATGATATACAATTAAAAATTGTTCGTAGAGGTAGGCTTTTTGTTCTAAATTCCCAAAAAACGAAATAATGCTCCATTGCTAACAAAAATATTACAATTACTATTTAACCTGTATCAGTGACAAAATAATGATCATAAATAAATTGAGGACATTTAAAATAAATTAGTTAATGATACTGAGGTAGGTAAGTAACAACTTACTATAGCAGGTTCACCATTTGAATTTTGGAGACATTAAAAAAAGGTCCAATACTAAGTATAAATAACAGCATACTAAACTTAGAAAACCTTACCTTCAGTAAGTAACCAACAAGAAATATATTTGTAAAGAGTGAAGTGTGCCCACAATCCACAATATACATGTCTGTAAATTATCGATATCTCGCCAAATTTATCCGAGAGCATGTAATTTACATTAAAGATGGTTACTGCAAAAAGAGTTAATTTATTAGTACCATATAAAACAATAAAGTTTTTATTTTACTATTAATTAACAAATATGTAATTCCAATAACGAATATTTTTCAAAGAAAAATTAGTAACTCGTTACTTGCTGCATATAATTTAGGATCTATTAGGCTACATTGATTCAATAATTTAATGTTGAAATCTATAATTTATTGTTCTTGAAACATCAGCATTTTTATAGGAAAGGAAATTACACTTACCTCCAATTTGATATGCCACCAAATATAATAACCCCAGCATCAATCTTTTAAAACTTTCATTCTTACAGGTGAGTTTTACATTATCATTAACTTTAAATACATCATTGATGAAATCGGAATATCTTTTGAATGAAAATATTGGGCCGACCAGAAAGCAGGCAGGGAAATAAATAAAACCTAAAAGTTCAACTAAAGAAGGGTCCTCAGTTAAGGCAGAGTCTTTATTATTTTCGGAAATTATCTCGCCTTTCGATACCTTCTGTCCATCCCACAAATCAAAGGATAAAGCAATTAGCTTCAGTGTTAAAACACAGTGTGGCATTGTCCATGTGATATCATAGTCTTCTGATTCAGTTAAAATATATCCAATAAGAAGGTATGTCATATTGAATACAAATGTTATGATGCAGTGTATTTCACCAGGACCGATAATAATATTTGTTACACACATCACCACTGCAGGTATTAAACTGTGCACAAATGCCGATCCAAAGTTATATATTGCCATATCAATTCCTGTAGCTATGAAAAATAGATTCTTTAATGTTGGATGTGCTCTCACATATTTGTGCATGATGTCTGCATAAAAATACCCCATCAAAATGGATACCAATAGCTTCAGCGCTGGTTCTGTGGTGCCAATAATACCAGCAAACTTTGCTATAGGACTCCAGCCCACCATATCAAATATCAACAATATCGATAACATTTTGTATCTGAAAAGAATATCAAATAGAATTTATGCTTATAAATACATATGATTAATATTTGTATGATTATATTTTTGAACATAAGTTATAGAAGAGACATGTGTACAAATGACACTTCTTAAAATAAAAGTTTTAGTTGGGTACAAAAAAATTAACGACTAAACATACACCGCATCGACCGTTGACCACATAAAGCAATCCCAGCTGAAAAAGTTGCACTAATCATCTTTGTAATTGGTTTTCGGCAACAAAGATCTACCGACTGCAGCCAATTCGACGGTAATTAAAGTTTAATTTATACGTTATAAATCGGTAATTGTCACATTTATATTATTTGTTCACGGCCCAATCGTTAGATTATAATAATATAAACATAATAAAAACCACAAATACCAATACAGGTTTCACAAATACTTCCGATGTCTCAAAAGCCGGTAGATAATTATTGTGCATTATTATCGTTAAAAAATAGGCTACAATGGTTGGTGATAATACCAATGTATCGTTTAGGTAAAAATCCGTGATATTTTTTTATAAAGAAATAAATATTCAACAACTTACGACTTCCAATTGCGCAGAAATTTCAACGATGCCGCGTGGTAATTAAACTGCCGTGCCAAGGTTGAAATGGCCGACACTCGTAGCTCGAAGGGTTCACGATAGTTCCCGTCGCCGTAATGTTGGTAACTAAAATTGTACAACGTAACAGATAAAGAAATCCTAATTAAACAAACACAAATTTTTTAAACTTTGCACTCGATCAAAATTTTTAAAAATGAGTCGGTTATAACAAAGCATATTTATTTTTTTCATCTATTAATACAGTAAATTAAAAATAACACTAATTTAATATTTTTACATGCTACATATATTTTAATTTTAAACGAATTACACCATCTCATGTCTTTCATGAAAAATGTGTAAATGCAATACATACAAACATTTTATTATTTATACTTCTGACCAGGAAACGTATGACCGAAATACTTTCACGTAATAACTTCACTCTTTTCACTGCAAGTTTATGTAAATGGTGTTATCTCTTTCCTTTTGTTGTAGTGATATTAACGCATTCACAGATAAAATTTAAATGAACCAGATTCTTATTTTGGCCAACCTGTAAATATGAGGCAATTGGCAACAACATTCTGGAAGTATTTTCTTTTCTGCTAATCATTGTTTTTGAATGCTAAATATAGAAAAACGATTGTGCAACGAAGTGCGACTTTGTGACTACGCAACATATAATAAAACACCGGAAATTATTTTCTACGGGCCAATTTTGTGTTTTTTTTTAACAATTATGTTTAAAATTTGCTATAAAAAAGTTTTTTTTTATTACTAACACGCCTTAGACAAGTTGTAATTTTACTTTTAATCAATACTATCTAATTGACAAAATTCACACCTGTGCTAAACAATTCGTAGTTTTCTCTACTTGATTAGTTTGAGAAACGACAATTAGTTATTTTTTAAATATACTCTGTTGTTCTGATAGATTTGCGGATGTATGCATTAGCTAGACTGTTGCGTAAGTTTCGATAAAATGAAAATTTAAAATTTGGTGGGAGACTAACGAATACAATTTGCAAATCTTCATTATCGACTGTACTGTATACGACTCGGTGCCAATAAGATGTAAAAAAATATTTCATTCAATAAAATATTCTCAAACCAGTCTCATCTATCCATTAACTTCATCTATTTACATTTCTAGGTAACAAATTATCTTCATCTAACTACATTAAATAGTTGAGTTAGATGTTTATCAAACTAGTTACCAGTGGTTTCGTTGGGAACGTCGCTCGTTTAGTCCATCATAGGTAGGTTACATATTAATGTGAACATTGAGGATACTAGTTGAAAATGAGTTGCATACGCCCAACTGGTATGATGGCAATTTTTTGTCTGTGCATCATATGATGTTATTTAAATAAACATGAGTAACAACAATGTAATATCGGAATTAATTTAAATGAATTTACTTTAGAATAATAACACACATTCAAAACGGGCAGACTTTTATTTTTTTAAATTAAGGCTCTGATTTTTGATAATTGAATTGTCCAAGCTTGCTTGAATTAGGGGAGTAATTTTTCGGTAGGTATATTTTTTAAATAGTAGGTCTGCGTCCCTATATGTGTTTGTAACTTAAAACAAGCTTATTGATATGAACTAAAAGCGTTCTTTGGTGAGCCAGTATTTTGTATTTATTTTAAAAATATACTATTCCATAAGTGCTGTAATATACAATTACGCTGTAAGTCAAACTTAGTATTAGAGAGCACATTTTTTCATTGTAACAGTATAATCATCATTATAAACATACATTCTTTTCCTAGAATGTAATCAATAAAAAAAAATGTCACGGTAAAAAATAATATCGTCAGTTATACTTCGCCCGCTAAAAAAAATTTTTAAAATTTAACCAAAAACAAGAACCTGGCATCAAAAATTAAATGACATTCGATTTCACAATGACTAGTTTCACCTAAAACATCCACACTCATTTTCTTAGTTATAAATATATTCCATTTCTCCCGTGGACACGTAATTTTATCATTCTCTTAAACTAGGCAGTTCTTGCATGTCAAGTGTATTGACTTCTATAGTATCTATGCATAGCAATAAATAACAACTGATGCTCATTTGTAAGACATTCGTACATACTAAATTAGCATTTCGAAAAGGCTTGTGTTCGATCCGTACAGAGTTTTAGTGAAGGAAAGCATCGTGTGGAAATCAACTTTTCAAAAACGGCATCTTTCGGGGCGTCATACCGGCCAGCGTGGTGGTAAATTTCCTACTCTCTTCCTGAGAGGTTTTTTGTCAGATCATTTAAAAACAATGACAAGTGTAGAAAAATAAATACAGCATTTACGTACACATATGTACATACGCGCACTCAACCCCATGCTCTCTGGTATAATACTTACTTTTATATTGCATATTCATACATTTCCTGTATAAATCAAGTAGAGTAATGGTGAATAGAATGGTGTTTCTTTATTCAAGTATTATTAGAAAACTCTAAGCAATTATTTAAAATTGAACATTCAAATCAAAACATTTATTACTCGACGATGCTATGGTATGAACGACACATCACATGAACCAATTTGATGTAATTAATTAGTTACATCAAACCGAATCGAACCGCTACTAGTTAGTAGCGGTCCGAGCTGAGGCTCCTAAGGAAGGTTAATTCTCTGCTTCTCCAAACCCGCGGTAGCCGAGTATCTCCTTCAGAACTTACCTTAAAAACGAGCACAATGAAACATGCATATTTAATTTTTTTTAAGTGCATGCTGTTCATTTCTGTGAGCATACTGCTCCTGGTGATGGTGCAAGCCCCGATAGATATGTCAAGGTTCAATGATCCGTTTCTAAGGACCTCGGCATTAATCCTAATATTTTTTTAAAGTGAAATCACGTATTAGCCAATATTAAAAGGCATAATATAGACAGCACCAAATTTTGCTGATCATTTTGAGACAAGATGTTAAGTTTAACTTACGTACTTCAAACCGGAATATAGTAGTTTTATATTATTGTTTAGCGGCTGAAGTAGACGTTGCCTTGGTACTTAACTAGACAGTCTCCAGCAATAAATATCTACGATATATACTATACAATGCAAGATAAGCTAGAAATAGAAATTATAAACACCGATACAATTCTCCATAACATGATCCAACTGCGCCCCATGTTTCTCTTGAGGTTGTACAAATCGAGTACATGATGCGGTCTTCAGCTTCCCAAGAAAACTGAAGATAAGAAACTAAGAGTAAAATGACCAGCGTGCTTTATCACCACAGCCCGCATAATGATGTGGATTGTAGAAAAGCGCTAACCAAAAATAAGTAAAACCTTAATCCATTAAAAGCACACTTCTTTGTTAATAAAAAGTCTCCGTAGGCACGTGGACAACAAAATGCATGAAACTTTCGACGAATGAGGTCTATAACAGCATTTTTTTTGGATATTGATATCCACTCGTTCTCCTGTAATAGAAGATTTAGAGTTACACCGAGCTGGAGGGGGCAGAGCACGGAAGGTGCTTAGCCTAAGCCTCTTATTATGGTAGCTAAGCTCGAGGGCTCTCTCGGGAATCTCGGCTCGGGCTGCTACTTTTAATTACAACTGGACTGGGAAGCCGCCGAGTTTTTTTTTCGTTTCGATGGATGCTCTTTGGAGTGACTAGGTGTTCAAGGACCCCCAAGAGGGGACCTCGGCTTGGGCTGTCTGTCACTTAGTACGCGTTAAACACCGAATTAAGGGCGCCCGAGAGAGCCGAACCCCGACTTGTTCGGTTGCTTCTGATCGAACTGTACTACCACTTCGAATGGCGTTGCCGCTGGCAGAAGTGACGGAAGAAAGAAACTCCAGCAACGCTCCTGTCTCTCATGATTATCGGGACCCTGCGGCCCCAGAAATGTGGTATTCTCCTTCGTCGGCGAGGTCGACTTGATCTAATTTGTGTCCTAAGTTCCTTAAGGTGCACCTGTCTATCGGTCGACGCGTCGTCCGGAAGCTCGAGAGCGTTTCCCGGCCTCAAAACGACGCGCGACGTACGTACCTAGGTCCATACCTGCATCGATTGTTCATTGTCATATATTGTAAAACGTGCACTAAGTTCATCTTATTTCCACTGATATATTCACTATCGTCCAAAAGTTTGGAAGCACATTTGTTATTGGGCAAAACGAGATAACACCTTCTATAGGCGGTAAAATTTTGTAATGAATGTTATCTTTGCAGCTTCTTACTATTGTTTACATATTAATAAAGGGATCGCCTGCTCTCATTAAACATGTTTTACCATTTTTTTTTAGATTTTGATATATTGGACTTTTTACACTCAAGAGGATAACTTCATCTGTCTAAACGGAATCAACGCTTAACAGCGCCTCAAATTACCTCAAATGTGAATAGCACGCGAAAAACGGCCATCTCAGTAACAACTGTTAAACGACGACTTCTGGCTGTGGGTCTAAGAGGATGTGTTGCTGCTAGGCGCCCAAATTAACAATTCGACATAGGGAAAATAAATTAGATCATTCTTGCCTTTGGCCATGCAACGACACAAAAATTGGACTACAGATCAATGGGAAAATGTTCTACCGAGTGATGAAACGAAATTTAAAATTTCGGATCCAATAGACGTGTTTGCACGACGATCATAAGAGCTTCCGAAGCGTGTACAGTGCCAACAGAGAAACATGGTGGTCCAAACCTTCACACTACCAAATGTGAAGGTTTGGGGATGTTTCAGGAACCGCAACATAAACCCGGAAGTCTTGTGAGGATAACTGAAAAACTAAACAAAGGAGGTTATTTAAAAATTTTTCGGGACACGGCCGTACCATGTGGACTAAATCTGGTTGGTCCTGAATTTACGTTGGTTTTGAAAATCATGGGATGGCCATCGCAGGCCAAAGGCTGATCTGTCTCCAATAGAACTTGTCTGGGATGAACTCGATAGGAGTAAAAAATTGCTCTCCTACTAGCTCAGAACATTTATGGCAGTTATTTGAGAGTGAATGGAACAAGTTAGATGAAGATTATTTTAAGAAGTTATTTAAAAGAATGCCTAAAATATGTGCTGAAATCATTAAAGCAAAAGGTGGTCACTTTGATGAAACTAAAATTTGGTTATGTTTCCCATTATTTGTCAATTTTCTCTTTAGTAGAAGTAATTTTTTTTTTAATTTTATAATAATATAAGTAATAGACGATTGTTAAATTAAGTTTTATTTGATTTTACCTCGCTGCTTTTAAACTTTTGGGCGGTAGTATATATGGACCGTTAATTTTGAAAGTGGTGTAAGTGCATTTTTGAGAAAAATGAGCTATCACGTAGTTCATGTTTAATTTAACGTAATTTTTTTATATATAACTAGTCCGTGTTTAATTTCTCGAAAAATCCCATGTTTTGTACAACTTAAAATCGGTCGGTAAATGAAATTGCATAATCAACGATTATGAAAGTGGTGTAAGTCCAATAGCAGATGGATGCCGATCAGTGGTTTGTTATTTTTCAATTATTTTATATTACGTTTGAAGAGTTGCTAATTTAGGTTAGTTATTCTATTTTTTTGTTAAAATGGCTAACTTCATATTAACATCAGATAGTGATA
>DWHU01001371.1:0-12800 GCA_018247975.1 Parides photinus | reverse complement strand
GTATATATATTATTATTATTATTAAATTGTAATTTACAAGTATGTACAATCCTTACTAGTTGTCTTTGTTATGGGCAGGCGCCTCATTAACTATCAGGTTCCCCTGATATCGTATACCATTCACCAGTCACTTGCTTCTCCGTAAACTACGACACTATGGGAACGTGCCATCGACTTTTAAAAATCTACAGCGTGTTAAATAATCACGATCAATGATTAAACTATTTTCGTTACCTCACTTGTCCCATGGCTAGAAATTAATTATTATACTATTGTCTATTTAAACATAAGTTTATCGTGTTTTAATTAATTTCAAAACATTATTCATTACTTTAGTCAAGGTTACAATTTAACTAATAATACAAAACCCGCTGTAACATTACATCATTATATAACTTTTTCATATGGTAGATATAATTTATATGTGCTATTAACTTCCGGTTATTTTTTGATGTGTTACACAAGATCTTTTAGAGACATAAGACGAGTAATATCTTCAAGAACACATTTATTTTTATCCTGTATTGTGTGATAAATTTAATAAATTTTAACTTTTAACCCGATCATGAACTTCAATTCATTTTTTTAAGTTAGGGACAGAGTGAATATGTAAGATACATCCAAAATTTTATTTTAATATGTCGTATTTCTTACCATATTCGCGTCTCTCTGGTACCTATAAAACGAGTAAAAACAATAATTTATAAATAACGGTCACAGAATTTTATAACATTTTACTTCACAACTCCATAATATCAATTAAATTAATATGTTATTTGCAGTTGCAGAAAAGTATTTAAATTATCGCAATGTATATCGAAATAAAAACATGAATCGAGAAAACATTATATTATTATTTTAGAAAACGTTAACATAGAAAGTATTTGAAACATAAATCCACTTATCGTGAAATCATGACTGCCGTTTATTACAATATTGGATAACATACGAAGATTAGTAACAAATTGATATTTAACTATGTTAATTGTTAACGGACGTTCACATAATTATTCTTCATAAGTATTCTTCAAAAGTTATTCCGTGACTTTTATAATAATCAGTAGTTTTATCAAATAGGAAATATGTGTACTTATTTAACATTTACCTTCTGAATGTTAATTTGACGCTTATCATAACATTAAAAGTTAAAAATGCAAGGTTAATGACACTATGCAACGTATAAACATAATGTAGTTTAAATAACAATTTTTTTTTAACAGCCCCTTGATGTTTCCACTGCAGGGACTCGGGGACTTCTCTTATAAGGAAGAGTTTTGGCCTTATTCCATCACGCTGACCAAGTGCGGGTTGGAGGATAAAGCCAGAGATATTTAATTTTTTAAAGCGTACATAACTGAGAAAAGTCATCGGTGCGCGCCGGATTCGATCCCGCGACCTCAGAACGGAGGCTGAGGTTCCAAACCACTCGGCTATTACGGCTACGGTATAACTTATGCATATACATAATATTCGTTATTGCAGACAAATTTGTTACAAATACCGCATAGTAAATTACAATTTTTATTTTATTTTTTTTATAGCTCAAAAGGTTGACTGGAGGAGAATGCCTTGTGGCATTATGTCCGCCTTTTTGCTTCTGAATAATCTTGTCTTGTCTAATTTTTGTTTACTGTGTGCAAAGAAGTTTAAATAAATAAATAAATTAAGTAATAAACAATGCTTTTATCTTAATACAGAATCGAATATTAGTACGAAACCAAATATTTCTTTATAACTAAAACGGTATTCAAATTCCTAATATATTCCGAATTAACTTTCAAGAACATGTACTTCAAAATAAAGTTAATGCAGTTTTATTTTAGGCCTCTATCTGTTGAATTTCGTAACGTTTCTGTAAGAACGGATTAACAAGTATTTAAAAAAAAATACAATGGTCTTATGTCGTAGTTACATGAGTATATACTTAAAAAATTTCCCATCTATGTTCAAAACAACGCATGTTCTATTGAAAAAGAATTATTCATAATATTGATTTAGTGGTATTTGTTACATCAAAACCCGTGCCAGGGACATGAAATAAAAATCCATGAAGTAATTATAAAACTCCTTATTTTTGTATTGTATTTTGCTTATTTGAATACAATGATGTGACTTTGTGAACTTTTAGAAGAATAATTTTTGAAAACACTAAAATTCACAAGAATTTGTGAATGTTTAAGTATTCCTTAGCTAACTTCATTTTAATTTAGCTCATATTATTTACATTAATGAATAATCCAACGTTAACATTTGATCCTTTTTTATCGACCATATTAATATCAAGTTTTTCGCTCACTTTTTTAATTGTGATTTCTCTTCGAACAAAATCTCATCTTTAATTTCATGTGATGTCTGGTAGCAATGGTGAAGGCTCTCTCAACTCAGTGTATCTTTCATAAGACTGATAACCGGAAAATAACAATACTGTTGAGGCCTCGCAGTCATATCCCAAGGCAAGCCGCCAGCATATATGCTGCGAAGACTTAAAACATTTTATAGCAGTTGAAATTTATTAATTGCATTTATTTTGTTATTCTAAAACCAATTTAACGCGGTGAAAAATGTAAAATTTAACTAACGTAATATTTTTTTTAAATAATAGAGTAATTGTGTATGTTTAAACGACAAGAATTTAAAATCAGTAAAATTTTAATAAAACCAAATAACTTAACCGTTTCATCGTTTACATTGTAAAAATTTCAAATGAACAGAATGATTTACAAATTAAGTTAAAATGTGGTCGACTACAAGGTTTTCTATTCATTGCTTGCTTATATTTACATTAAAAGAACATTTGGGGCGATGCTTCAATAACAAATCGTTATTCTAATGTAATTTTTCTAAACGACGGTGAGTAATATGAGAATGCAAATAATATTGCCCGTTTGTGAACATCATAATAATTTTCCTTGTACTGAGATTTGCACATTAATCTTATTATATAGTAGTAAGTCTACATTGAAACAGTTTTGTATGTGTTTAAATTATAATTATACACTTTAAGAACTGACTCACTAGCCAAGTAAATTTTCTTTTATAAACGTAATTCTATTTGCTATTATACATTTAATGAAAATAATTTTGTTCAAAGAACGCTGGTAAATGGACTTTTACAGTCGAAGTAACGAAGATAGCAATCGGTATACACTTAATTTTTTTTTGGTATCCGTATTCATTGTTATTACATAAATATACCTACGTTTTTAAAATTAAATCGGTCTCCATTCCTATGCACCCAACTCATTACTTGTCTACTCTACTGAAAGTACAAAGGAAGATAATTCCAAAGGCATTAACTCCACCTTTGCACTATGGTTTAAAGTAACGTTAATTACATGTTAAATAAATAAGTACATTTTCTGTAACAAAAAAAAAATATTTAGAAAGGCAACAAATATTTCCGGATATTAAAGTATAAGGAAAATACTGCACATCAGTATTAATTTGTTCCAAATAAAACGTATAGAGAACGGTACCTGATATCAGCAGGTGCGATATCAAATTATAAACTTTAAAACAAACTTATTTTATTTGTTTTTAATGTTTACATCGTGACTACTTGTTGTTGCAATTGAGTTTTCTTTTATGAGTCGTTGTTATTTAAACTTAACCTTTTTAATATCATTAACATTTGTAATACAAAAAACTAAGAAAAAAACCGGTTAAAATTAAATGCAGTACAAACTCAGTTACTTTTTTCTTGCAACAAAAACGTAGACATTATTTATTACAATATAACGGTGTATGTTTTATTCACCTCAGTTATTTTAACTCTGTGAATTTAACATCCAATTTTTGGTGGCTAACACGTAATTTAAATATGTTCAAATGCAAAATGTTGATAAAAAACAGGCTTGCCTGAAATTTTTATTTTATAAATCTGTGGTCGAACAATAAAATATTTAAGTATAAATTATTATCATTTAATCTTACCACTTGTCTCATCTATTCGTCCAAGGAGAAAATAAGTTTCTTAGTAAGTTTTTCTCTGGAATGTATGTGTGAGAGTGTGGACAAAATAAAAATTAAATAAAATTCATATTTTATAAAACTTTTCACTCAACGTCTTTATATAATAAATTTTTGCGTCAAATCTTAAAATTAAATGGAAGATATCGTTCTTACGTCTTAATCACACCCACGTCTTTCTTTCCCTCCGAACGTTTTGTTAAGTCTTGTTTTTTTATTCATTTACGTTCATCATTACATTCAGCCAGTCCGTTCATACACACACCCCACATATGTATGTACATGTGTTTCTTCCAGCAGAAATATCAAATGCGTCAATTCTTATAACCTACTTGTGTAATATATAAAAAAAATGTTTTATTACTTAAACAGGTATTCTCCTACTTTATGGACTCTCTCTTACTCTTCTCCTACTCTGTGTGAGTATGCCCAGCAGAGGACGTCTGATTATGATAATGACGATGAAACATAAATTCACAGATTTTAATATTTTCGTAAAGGAAATATTATTAAATAACATGTTAATGCTTATCTAAATTTGTCTCTAGTGCGAAAGAGCAGTTTAAGACATTTAAAAAATTTTATCGTTTTTCAGAAAAACATCGATATGGACATATAACAAATGAGGAATAACCATAAGAAGAAGTATTTATGAGAATAAATAACATTCATGATGAGCGGAATAGTTAACGCCTCGAATGTTACTTCTGTCACCAGTTTAGGCTCCATTGACCCTACACTTGTCTTCGGACCTCAGCGCGATTCTCTGTATATAGTCCTCCCGGTTACTATAATCTATGCAATAATATTTGTGACAGGGGTAATAGGAAATATTTTCACGTGCCTAGTGATAGTACGCAACAAGAGTTTGAGAACGGCAACAAATTATTACTTGATAAGTTTAGCGATATCTGATCTCCTATTGTTAATAAGTGGAATGCCCCAAGAAGTTTATTCAATATGGTCAAAATGGCCGTATATTTTTGGGCAGGCTTTCTGTGTTATCAGAGGTTTAGCAGCAGAAACTTCTACGAATGCAAGTATTTTAACTATAACACTGTTTACTATAGAGCGATATTTAGCAATTTGCCATCCATTTATTTCACATAAAATGTCTAAGTTATCTAGAGCAATAAGACATGTTCTCCTCCTGTGGATAGCGTCCTTCTTATTAGCTTTGCCACAAGCTCTACAGTTTGGACTTCGCAATCACCGCGGTGTTATCATGTGTCTACAAACGCGTGTTTTAATTCCGCATTCTTTTGAATTATCTTCATTCTTATTCTTCTTCACACCAATGGTTGCCATTACTGTACTATACTCCTTAATTGGGATAAGTCTAAAAAGATCTCAAGTTAACAAGAACAAACACCAACGTCAAAATTTTGTTACAAATATACCTTCTATAGATAAAGTACAAGAAAGAAAATACCAATCAACGAAGAGAGTAATAAAAATGTTAAGTAAGTCATTAGATTTTTTTAAAAATAAATGCGTATTTTTGCTTTCATAATTTAGTTTATGTGAAAATGCATGAAAACTAGGAAAGGCTTATACAAAAAATCATATCATGATGATATTAAAGTTAAAAAAAGCACATAAACTATAATCTCTTTTAATAATATTTATTAATAATTACTTTATTAATTTTTTATTTACACAATTGTAAATTAAAGCTATAAAATTTTTAAATTTATTTCTTTAGCAAAGACTTACCCGGTTGTATATGAACATATTTTCGATATAAATTTTAGAACTATTTTATATTGATTAATTTTTATGTAGATTTAACTAAGGAAACTTTTGTACAGAATAGTTCCACGTCGTAGAAGTCATAGTTTTATCATAATTTTTGCATTTTTGTTGCCACATTTTTGATACACAAAGTAATTTGTATGTAGATGTAATAAATAAAAAGTCGTAATTGAAAATGTAACAAAAGTTCTGGTAAGACTATTCGATACATAAAACTTTTAATTTTGAGTCGGATATTTTTTTGTGTTGTTGGTTATGTGAACGGTTCAAAAAGTGTTTTAAAAAATCATAGACATGTAACGTATTGTTTGTGTTTTTTACAGTTGCAGTTGTGATTGCATTCTTTGTGTGCTGGGCCCCGTTCCATGCACAGAGGCTGGTCGCAATATACGGCACCCGTGAGGATCACCACGCAAAGTCGCCAATACTGCTCAAAATTTACTCTGTACTTACTTACATTTCGGGCGTTTTTTACTACATGTCTACGTGTATTAATCCATTTTTTTATCATATAATGTCCAATAAATTCCGAGACGCATTCAAGGTGATTCTTTTTCTAATATATTTTATAATATTCTGACCTGAGACCTAATTCTTATTTCGAAATATTCAACGAAGCAAGAAGACATTGAAACGCCGTTCATCTGATGATGACCGATACGCCAGCTTGTCACAGTTAGTAAGGATATTTACATTACTTCACATTGCGCTCATCGCCTAAAGAAATAAATTTAATTATTATACAATCTTTGGGGGAGGCCTATGTTCAGCAGTGGACGTTTCCAGGCTGATGATGATGATGATGATTATACATTTCCTAGGTAAACCTTTTTTCACCTAAATTACTAGGAACCGCCTCTTCGCTGTGGATGGCGGGTTGAGCTGAGCGAAGTATAGATTGTAATGTGAGAAACTCTTTCAAACAAAGTGTCTCAACAGAAAGTTTACATTTAAAAAAGTAGTTTATTGAAAAAAAAATGTTTATTATCACATTAATCACCTTGTCTGTGGGGCTACGTCAGTCACCAGTGACTGACACCATCATTTTGTAGTGATAGTTCAAAAACTACAATCACAATTTCGAAATCAATTTTACTTAGAGCACCGTTTCACTGTCCGCTACGTATGTTCGAAATGTTAACCTCCCACTCCTTATAGTTTAGGAGGAGTTAATTAAAATACGGTATTATCTGGCTGCAGTAACAAGCACTCCTACTCCTACACGGTTCGTGCAAGAGATCTGTAAACATAACCTGTACATTATGTAGTAGTTTATTCAGATATTACTATTTCACACGCTTAAATGTTATTTAATATTACTGTCAAAATGTACCTATTAATCAGTTTCATACGAGGTGATAAAAACTTAAAATTATCACTGGCCTTGTAGTTTACTGAGAGGTGAACGGGGACCAAAGGTAGTACTAAAAAAATTTATATAAAACATCACTGTGAAAAAGTTATGTAAAATTAAAATACATCACATCATAATCTATTTTTAAATAATTATACAATTCGTTATCGATGATTTCAGAATTCCATGTCTCACTGGTGTTGCTGGGGAAAAGACAGGTCTCGTAAGAAGAAAGATTTTTATACAACAATGCCTCTTTCGCAGAGAACACTTTCAAATGGCACTAAAAATTCACGTAAGTACGGATGCAAATCCACTAACAATCAATACAATAGATTATACGTAAAATTAAACACATGCTACTAATTAGGTATTTTATTACGATACGTATTTTATAATATTTATATAAATAATCATTTAAATTTACCTTTTTTTTATAAGAAACTAAGGATACTAATTCGTATAAAAGCATACCTTTTTTACAGTCCAGTATATAATACATTTTAATTAATAATAAACGAATGATCATTCTTAACGTGATCAAGTTGAATAGCGATATCAATGATATTAAAGTTCACTTATTTTTTTACTTAACGAAGCTTTATGGTAACGGGTACATCGGTAAACAGCTTTTTCATAGAACTGTTAATAAAAATTATACAACAACCAATAATGAACTTTTTCACTGTTTTTATAATAACAAACCTCCTGCTTATCAAAATATAGAATGTATTGCTTCACGTATCATATATTACGTTATTTATTAAATTTAAGTCATGTCTATGTAATTTTAAGTGTTTCTCTTCATCTATGCACAATACAATAATAGGAAGAACTTAACACTGTAGTTCATATACCTAAATAATGTTTCGCCTTTCCCAATTTTTAAGTCATACTACAATAAATCTAATCAAAATTGGAACTTCTATTACTCAGACTAAGTTATGCCTCACTCAAATTAAAAATTAAAACAGTGTTATTAACATAAAGTGGTATTTAAAAGAATATAGGAATATTATTAAGTCTGCAGTCGATGAGTTCTCTTAGTTTACCAATGAAAATAAAATACATCATCTTGTTTTGTTATTTTTATTACAGTATTTACAAGGACTATAATACTTTATAAATAAATGATTTAAATTTTTTAATCATTATTCACATCATGTATTAATGATAATTAACAAAATCATATTTGTAATAGTAAGCATCGTCAATAACATCTCGGATTATATTGTCTAGTAGTCATTTGAATTTTTCAGAGAAATCTTTTGGGCGTCGATCTTCAAAAATACGAAGTTTGGGAACACCAGAGAAAATTGAGCAACTTTCCAAAAAACCGCACCATCGTGAAGCCGAAGATAAATTAACCACAGTGATCGAAATTAAAACTATCGTGCAGCAGAAACCAAAAGACCGAAATATCGACACAAATTTGAAAACATAAATCGGATTTGTTTATTTTTTATTTTTTGATGACGATGGTCTCTAGGTCCTGGAATGAGATACTCAGGTTTGAGGAGGCAGAATACAGAGGGTACTAATCCACCAGCGGCCCAAGCATCTACTAATTAAGTTTTTCCGGATTGGGCATAAATCAGTAAAAATAAAGCATTTTGAACGAAGTTGCCAATATGTTATTCAGTGGTTGTAATAACAACAAAGTACGGCAATTTTCAAAGACAATATTATATGTACCGTCCATCGTTAAATAGATCTAATAATATATAACCTGATAAAGTAATATTTGTGCATGTCAAAAATTGATACGCACAAAATCACAGCGACGGAGAAGGTTCGAGTACATACATAAAATTTTTTTTGTTACTAAATGTTTTTTTTTTTATTATTTTGATATTAATTTATACAGGGTTGTTATTTAATATTATATATACAGCAAAAGATACGCTGTATGTGTAAAAAGACATTGTACTAAATACTTGAAGAATATTAAAATTATTGCAAATTATATGTCATTCGTTAAGAAGTTGTAAGTTTAAATAAATAATAAAAACGCTATGAAATAGTATCAAATGTAACGACGAAGCTCTTAAATGTTACTTTTAAATAAAACAAATATTCAACAAAACAATTTAACTTATTAATACTTATTTATATAAGTGTTTCATATTATATTTTATTTAAAAAAACACAGCAATGGGGACCGAAAACTTAAAATGCAATCAAATGTTGCTATACAAGAGTATAAATGTAAAAGTTTTAAAATAATTATATTGCGACAAATATTAATTTGAACCTTTTGAGACATAGTGTTAAGTAATAAAAATAAATTGAAAGATATAAAAACTTAATTTTTTTTTTTTTACAACCCAACGAATGTTCCTACTGTTGGGACACGGGGCCTTCTCTCCTAATGGAGAGACTTTTGGCCATAATCCACCACGCTGACCAAGTGCGGGTTGGCCAGTGATATTTTATTTCTTAAAGCGCACATAACTCAGAAAAAGACAACGGTGCGCGCCGGATTCAATCCCGCGGCCTCCGATTCCGAGGTCCCAAACCACTCGGCCATCACGGCTTTTTAAGGAAGGAGTATTGTCATTACAGAAGTGCTAAGCTAAACCATGTACTTCGATTACTTACACAAAATTTTGCTACTTAAGGGGTACTTTTGTTGCGAAGGCTGCCTACCATGTGATATTCCAGAAATAAAGTCACTTAATATTTTAAAATTTACGGTAACTTAACCATCTTCGAAATAGAGTTTCTCTCTGCATTTACTATTTTTCTTTTTTTAATATGTATATATTTTGGTATAATTCTGTGGATTTTATTTATTTATTCTCATCTTTCCTTGTTAGTTTGTTATTTATTTATCCATTTTACCTCTCCTGTCATACAAGATTGTGTATAAGAGATCGCTTAAAGCAATAAGGCCACCCCTGACCTCATTTAGATATAAGTTTAGTTTTAAATAAATTGTCTGTATGATTTTAATGTGAGCAATAGTATTTTAATAAATAGATGCTTAATATAAATAAAAACTAAATAATAGGAAAATAATTTAATAAAAAGCGACGTCCCGAAAATAGTAAAATAATTAATTAACATTTATAATGAGCTAAATAATAATTTGTATCTCTCAGTTCATCATTTTTATAACAAGAAATACGATTTATAGTTTTTTATTTCCAATTGTTTTGATATTATTTTTCCCAACAACGCCAAAATAATAGATAAAAACACTGAAAACAATAACAATTAAATTCTGTTAACAATAGCAACGGGTATATATAAAGGCATATTTAAATATCAAGCCAATATTAAATAACGAAAAAAATTGTATTGGACTCAGTTCGCTGCCTGCATGCCTTGAGTCCGGTTATATCTGCTTTGTTACAATCGGATTATTCTCTTGATTTGGACTGAGTGTTACCAGTACACTAGTACTAAGTACAAACCATTTTCCGGATTTCTAAGATACGGTGAGTAGATTTTTTTTAGAAGCAATTTTTCATAGCGTTAATTATGGTTTCGTCGCCTTACGTCGCTAACGAGATCCATACCCCTGGTATGGATGGATACTGTGAAGACAGATAGGGTAGAGATTTTGTACCACAACAAGATCAAAAACCATGTTAAAAAGATGTTAATAGATAAAGGTACAATGTCGTACGTAATTATTCTTATTGTAACAATGTGCTGCAATAAAACGGGTTGTATCTGCAGCTGTTGTTTTCGAGCAGTTTTGGCATTTAAAAAATAATTGTCTGTCGACTTCCATCCTAGACAGTCTTTGTCCTTTACATTAAATATCCATGAATTTTTGATATAAGCTACATTTATACGGAACCTGAACTTAAACTATTTCAATTATTCCGTTCGTTTATTCCTCCAAACTCCGTCTAAAACTCCTGCAAGTAATCCAGATAAGATGGATAAAATATCTGATTTGTGCATTATTTTTGTGATCTCATTTTGTAGAAATTGTATAAATTTATTGCTGTACCTCAATAACGTATTGTAAGTATGGTTTTATAAACGTAATGTATATAAATCTGCAACATTTGTTTGAAAGGCTGTAAACGATTTTATAAAGAACATTACAGAGGACACTTTCTCTTTAATATATTGATCAGGTGCTTTCAATGTTAAGTTGATGTCTAATATAAAACTTATGTATTTTTCCTTATTGTTTTTGTAAAGTTTCACTACCAACAATATGATTTCGTAGAGTACTTTTTTATTTATTTTCCGTATAATTATTTAGTTGCGTTAATGATATAATTAAACATTATATTGAAACCAAGTATATGCATAATCTTAAGGTCGTCCTGAGACAAAATAGATACATATCATCTGCATAAAGAGTGAGCTTACCCTCTAGGTCACTTTCATGTTCATTATTTATATAAAGAAGAAACGGCAATGTTCTGAGTCCGATTTGTACAGGAACCTTATTGAGATATCCTATATACTCAGTGACAGTGAATGCCATTAAAGCTTTTAATACTTTCATTATAAATTCAGTAAAAATTTTCTAATGACCAAAAACAAATTGCAACTTTTTTAGGTCCCAAGACTTTGAAGATATTAAAAGCGCCTGCGAAAGCGAATTACTTGCGGAACTAAAACCAAACACAACAAAAAAAAATTGTCATGTACTCTCCATTCTACTTGTTTGTACAATAATCAAAATTGTTGTAGCAAATTGTTGGACAGCATTTTAAAAATTAGGAAAGTTAGAAAAGTAACAAAGAAGAAGATATTAGGAAAGAAACAAAGCAGTTGAAATTCGGAAAACAATACATTAGAAGCCTTTTTGAAGTTCGACCCGATGTGAGCATTGGCAGACAAATTAAGTAGGAGGTTACACAGTTTCTCTACTGATCTGACTATTGTAATTAAATTTAATTAACAAACCCAATGTTTATTAATGTACAACTCTAACAAGCCGGTTGGTATAATAGAGGTTAATAATCCTAGTCCGATATTAAAGGCAGTATGTTGTTTATTCTGTTGTGTTGGATGGTATAAAGCAATTCAATGACTCCACTATCGCTCGTGTGTATTTAAGTTCATAAAGTCATCCCCTCTTGCATTTTAAATATACGTTAACGAACCCCACTGAATGGATACGACAGTGGTTTGGTAGACGACAGAGAAAACAGAAGTTTTGAACTGTAACGAGTGGAAGTAAGAAAACATTCCTTATCATTTTTGATTTTTTGTTTATATTCAAGTTTTATTTTATTCTAAAAAATCTCTGTTAAAGTTGCACCAAGAAATTGTTACAAGAGAAAGTAAAAAGCATTTATCAATAATCACCTATTTTTCTTAGATTTGAAACATTTTGCCTTAACTGGAAATAATATTGCATCATGTAATCGAATAATTAAGTTTAAGGCGAATATAATAGTTTTACACTTCAAATTTAATTAAAATTCAAACCATTTTTCAGTGATTAGAACCTTGAAGGTACTTTTACACGTCTTTTTTATACATTGACTAAGATTCACCGTGCTTCAAAAAAGCCCACTGATCAAAAAAGAAGCACCAAGAAACAAAAGTAGTAGTAG
Organism: Parides photinus; assembly: GCA_018247975.1. Lineage (NCBI taxonomy): Eukaryota > Metazoa > Arthropoda > Insecta > Lepidoptera > Papilionidae > Parides > Parides photinus. Next base: position 185 of record DWHU01001371.1, on the reverse strand, counting down.
GTCCTTTATTATTATCTTGTTTATTATATAAATTTTACAATTTACAAGTGGTAATAAGCCAAACATAACAATACAATAATAGTGATAATTCTTTTCTTTTTTATTTTTACAACCCACTGTATGTTCCCACTGTTGGGACTCGGGGCCTTCTCTCCTAATGGAGAGAGTTTTGGCCATAATCCACC
>DWHU01001370.1:0-12805 GCA_018247975.1 Parides photinus | reverse complement strand
AAAGTTTTATTTATAAATCTAGCAATATTCATTCCTGCATACAGTCTGCTGTTGTTATTGTCCCATATAACATGTCGTGTCGCATGATGCAGGCTGAAAGAGAAGCTGAGTTAGAATCGATTAATTTGGCGCTCCGTGAAGGCAGCTTGCCGTCAGTAGATTTTGACAATATTTTTTTTTTATGCATTTATTCCCAAATATTAGCGGTTATTCTACCTCATCCCAAGTCTTCAGGAAGCACGAGTAAGATATTAGTCGAGGTGCTTACCTCTTAAGTGATTTCAGATCAGTAGATTTATTATTAGCATAGATTATTTATGAAGATCAAGTCTTGTACAAAAAATATTGATAATATTTGCGTACAGGAGGCGGTGCGCGACGTGTCGATACGTCCACGCTTTCAGTTCGTCTTCATGTGCAAGTCGTGATGATGCCCCAGTTGGACAGCGCATGCATGTCCGCGAGGCCGGGCTCCCGCCGCCGGCCGCCAGCCGCCGGCGCGACCAGAATATGCGCCTGCGCCGGCGGCCTCGCGGACGTCGGATAGATTCGCTATTTTCTGCCGCCGCTCCACTGTACGCACTCGACCTGCTCCACTTTTACACAGATCCGATTACCAGTGTACACGCCTGTGTTTTAGTGTGCGAAGATTTCTGGTGACATATTTTGTTTTCTGTCAAATTGTGCTTTTTCTTCCACATTGGCATACGTGTTGTCTTGATCTTTGGCAGTTAAACCCTCTTTGCCTCGCTGCCCTATCCACTGTCAGAACCTTGCGCAATGTGCGTTGCTAATTAAATTTAGCAATTTTTAGGGCTATGTATACCTTAGAGACACTACGAATCTTTTCATTCTTGATTAAATCGCGCAGATAAACTCCAAGCACCGCTCTGTTGCCCTGTGGATGACTTTGAGTGTTTTTAAGAGGCCCATTATACTTGTACAAATCGATTATCAAGTTAACGAATACACTAACGATGAATTCCGAGTTTGTTAGAAACAAATGTACATAGTGTTTACATTCCGTATCGATGTATCGAGCGGCGGGCGGCGGGCGGCGGCCGAATTTGAAATGCAAACCGTTGCACAAACCGCACTGCTGCATAACAACTTCATACTTACACAGGACAATGCTACAGCGATGCAAATTTTACATAATATGAGTAATAACACCGACGATCGTTAAAGTAACACTCAACCATACATTAAGTGATAGCAAGTAAGATATAAATTCACACACGTAAAGCTTGTACACATAATACCAATCACCTGTATGATTTTTTGAAGTATATATAGATGTATAATCTTTGTGTTGTGTAATAAACGTTATTCTGTTGCGGGTAAGTTTTGTATCGTTCATCCTAACTGTGCTGTGTAAGTATGCGATTGTTTCTTAATTTTATAAGATAATTTGAGATCTTACTATACTTACCCTACCTAGTATCTTACTAACAATACAATTATACTGTTTGTACTATGTTACATATTTTTAAGCAATATTTAAAAACCTTCCTACTGTCATATTGACTGAAGCAGGCTTCATTAACGTTACGTTTTAAGTGTGTGTGTATTATTATCTGCTATCTGCTGCCTGCTGCCTGCTGCTAGTCGCTGCGGCCGATAAGCGCTGCCTATATTAATTGCGACTCGATTTATGTCCGTGTAACCAAATACCATATTCTATATTATATTTAATCAGTTCCCACGGCGTTTCAGTGATGTGACTTTAACAAGAATAATTATCTCAAGCAAACTTCATCAGTTCCCATGGTATTCCGGAGACCTCTCACCGGCGAACATAATCCTAAATGTTAGTTGAGTACACCAGATAAGAAATTAACAATGCTTGTCGACATCGTCGTATCTAAGTAATCGTATATAAGTAAATAATATTTGAATCATGATTTAGAACAACATCTTTGTCTTCTCTTTTCAAAAAGCCTTTCGCTCTCACCCACAACCTAACTCTCGCCGGGAGTGATAAATGGATAGAATTACTTTAAGTCATACCTAAACCAAACCGATAGCTTCGAGTGCGTTTAAACTTTTCGTAACTTCCGTCTATTGAATCGAAATAGATCTTACTAAATATGTACATAATCAATCAATCATGGTCCCGTATCCCCTGGATGGGGCAATGGGCGTCGACAGTGCGTCGCCTTACATAATAATAAACTACTTTTCATTTTTTCCACTGTTGGAACCCGGACAAAAAAAAACTGTGCACTTTATCCACCACGCTAAGTGCGGGTTGGCAAATGTTATACATTGTTAGAACGCGTGCGCCTCTTCGTGACGTTTACCGACTAGACCGCTCTGGAAGCTAAGTGTATACATGAAGTACGGACGTACATGTATATGAAGTTAGCGAAAGATGTTTGCTACTTTTTGTAGACAATAAAAGTTGACTTAAACAATGTGATTATATTGTTAATGTTTAAATAATATTGTTGCGTTGTTCACCCACCGTATTCTCAAACAGGTCGTCCGTTCCTTTAGTTCTTTGTTCTTACAAGGTGCATCGACTCCTGCGCATGTCGGCCCCGATCGAGTTATTTCTGGTGGTGGGTTCCTTTGTGCCGGAGCCGTCGGAGGACGCTGCAAATCCTGCGTGGGCGGGGATGGTCTCCGTTATGAAAATAAAGATTCGCACATTGGAACGGTTCCACTAGAACAGTATTACTCTATGAGTAATACATTTTTCAAGAGTCAGTGTCGAATATGCAAACAGTGAAAACGTTCGGCGGCCTCCCCCGCCGTGGGGTGGGTGGTGGTGAGTGCAGTGGGTGGTGTTGGGTGGTGCAGCCCGGTCGCGCTCCACTTCTATAATTTAATAGCGTGCACTTACAATGACGCTCACAATGAAAATGGCTCCGCTGACTTTTTGTGCTCGAATTGTTTTGCTGCTAGTTATGAGGAAATTTGGAATATATCTTTACATTTTGCTCGTGGTAATGAGAAATGTTTATATATTAGTTTTACTAAATTTAGTAGGTTTTGTTTGTGTACACTTAATTAGTACAAAATACACCAATTTGTTCATCGTTAAAAAAAAATTAGCGCCTGCAGCAAAATTAATAGCAATGCTTGTTTGATAGCGTTTGCTAACGTGAATACAGCTGGCGCGAGTTTTTCTATTTGAAGGGAGTTTTTATTAAGCAGTGTTAATAATATTCATTCCAGTACATCACAAATATGACTTGAGATATCTAAAGTTCGCACTTCCGACTTTTCAACATTGTCCTGTAAATATGAAAACATACACCTGTCTAAAAAAACTCAGTTAATTGGAAAAATTTTGGCATGGGAAAACGTTGCTTAAAATAACATTTGTTCATTTTTAATCTGGCTAACAAGTCGAACGATTGTATCTTAGTGTTAGCCTTGTTTCAGGTCACCACGACAAGCGCTTACGATTGCCTGGGTAAAAAGAAGTCGCGTGTCATTAATGAAGTTGAACCTTTTAAACTTATGCTAGAGCTAATAATAAACCTACGCCTTATATAAATTTGAACCATTTAAACTTTATTAAAAATTTTATTTAACAGGTGTGTGAATTATATTATTTAACGTTTGAAACATGACTACGAAATATGTGATATCGATACTAAAAGCTACCGGCGGTAGGTTTCATACCCGATATTTTAAGTAGGTACTAAAACAGCGCATATTCCCACCGCTGAATAATGGCTGGCGTCATCTGTTCCTGGTAATTTAGTAAGTAGTAATTCGGGTGGTCCAATAATAGTCATGAACGGCACTGACCCCGCCGCGACCCCGCACTACATACAGTTCATTCGCGTCTCAATCATACGTCCGCGGTATCCGGTACTTGTACTTGTTTACTGTAAACCTGTAACACTCCTTATGCATGCCCTCATTACACTGATGTGTATCGATTTTGTTAAGAGTTAACATCAGCCAGTTCAAGACTTACCCGTGCTGCAAAAACCATCTATCTTGCTTTTAAAATATTCAAATCTTGCTTTAATTTGTTGAACCTGTACTCGTACAGTAAAATCAGAGGTACCTATGCTGTTATGAAGAGTAACGTCATTAAAGAACACGGAGATGAACATCGGAAGTAATAAGCAACCTCATTAAATTTTGTTAACGAGCAAAGTTATCGGGTATAAACATCTCAACAACTGAAACAAGTTCAAAGTTGAAACGAAGTTTTGGAAATATGTTTAAGATGAAAGTAAGATCCTTATAATTCAATTTGATTTGATCCGTTCGTTGTAAGCAGTGCGTGTTGTCTGCTCGGGGCGTTTGCTTCAGGCTCTTTCATCTTAATCAAACTGGGTGCAAGCGGGGTGCGGATTGGTACGAACGGGGCGCCCCCGTCCCCGCGAGCTGGCCCGAAGAGGATTCGAAATGTTATAGTACAAATGGAAACCGGACTCGTGTAAATAAACGTGCGTTTATTGCATTTTCAACAAATGTACGTAATATTGATTTTTCGGTATTTAAACCCTTCAATATAATTAAATTTTCGTACTGTGGCTTTTTAATCCTGATTCTTTGACTTTACTTACTTGTTTATCTAATAGACATTTCAACCTGATTAAACTCGCTTACGTTTTCTCAACATCTTATATCTAAGGGAGCTATTAAGCCGGGCACCCTCCGTGCCTGACCCTCCCCTGATGACGCCGCTTTTTATCCCTTTTTTACAGGAGAACGAGTGGATATCAATATCCAAAAAAAATATAATCTTACATGTTAATGCGTCAAGCACCAGCGCTGTTATGTATAGTATCCTAACTAACTCCAGGTTTTGGGCAGGCATTTTACCTTCAGGTGAACGTCTCGTTCGTCTCGTCGCTTCATTGAATAATATATGTTCTATGTAATACTTTATATTTTGTATGTAACTTAAACAAAGCCGCACAGATTACTACTCTGCTGATAACGCGACTTTTCATAGGAATAAGACGAGCAACTTGGTGATAAGCGATGACCTTTATTCACCACGCCGTAATAGCTGTTCTTAGAATATCACTTAAAAATTTTTCAGGTACCGGTGGAGCCTCTGCGGTTACATCTCTACAGTGTACAAAAAACTCTTCAAAAATGTTCAGATTAGATTTTACTCTGAAATTTTGTGTTCCAACCACGGGTTAATAGTTTCGAAAAAAAATGAGAATTTCGGCTAAGTATTTTTTTTGTCACTCCAACGTAGACCCCTATCAAGTCACTCGTGGTATCTGGGGGTCATTTGGACCACTTTGGGATCCAAGAATCTAGTGCGTGTAATCAGATACGGAATACGCGGCGACTCGCCTGAAGGCAGCGCCCGGTGCCCGCGCGGCGGCTGCGGCCCCAGCATCAGCGCATCAGCGGCCCTGTCATCGGCTGCGACGTAAACAACGCGCCGAACGCAGCGATGTGGGTCAACCCGGGCCCTTATCGGTCACCGCCCGCGCCCCCGTTGGCCCCGCGCCCCCGCCGGCCCCGCGCCCCAGCGCGCCCCGTCCCCGGCGCGCCCCGCCCGCGCCGCGCCGCACGCTGGCGCACAGTGCCGCCGGGGACGCCGCGGGGCGTGGACGTGACCGATTGATATGCGACCGCGCATGCGCCGTGCGACAAACTGTAGCCCGTGTGCCGGCGAACAGCTGACGTTGTTTTGTTTGCGCGTTGCATTTCAACTGTGATAACTGATAGATAATAGACTGTAGTCAAGATGGGCCAGGCGTTCGGCATGACCAACTCCCACAACGAGGAGAGGCACTACAGGAGGAAAGAAATCGGTGAGTCGCTGATGACCTTCCGTTTCGTTTTTGTCGAGCGGCCGCGGGAGCTCGGGCGGAGCGCGAGTATTTTGTGTTTTGAGCGTAAAAGGCAACGTAAGAACATTCACTTGCGCGCGACGCACGGACTAGTCGTCGATTCTTTGTCGAGGCACACGTCGAGAGCCTTCTTATACAGCCTGATGCTCTTTCCCTATATAATATTTGCAACTACTACCATACGAATGCGACACAAAAGTTATGGGGTCTCCTCGGCCGAGATGTGTGCAAAGATGTTCTGCAGTTTGTTGTTATCGGTTTGATGGTAAACGTAGCGGCTACCGCGAATGTTAAGGCAATGGAAAATATTGGAAATTTGTATTCTATGGGACTACGTATGCGATCTTAATCAATTAAATCTTATTTAGATATCTTTACACAGTTCTGTAAATAACAAATGGTTACGTGAATACTGTGTTAAAAATAAGGTTAGTTAAATTTTCTCCCTGGTTAGCCAAAGAAAGCAATGATAGTCTAGTTGTGACTAATATAATTGAAAAATAAAATGTCGTTAAATAAACACACGTGCAGAATGACAACAAAATCAACAGAACTTTGGAAGCTGTTAAGAGATAATTTACACCTTTGTTCTTGAGTGTACATTTTTTTTATTTGCCTATAACATGAAGTTAAGGATTAGATTTTGTAAAAAAAAAACGCTTTGAAAATGTTATCAATCCTTTTGTACGTGTGTGCAGTGGAAAAAAAACGCGTATGCGCGTTGTCCTGCGAACCTCTTTGTCTTCGGTTAAAAATAAACTAAACGGCGGTTGAATTAAACATTTTAAAGGCTGCCCGGCGCCGTTTCTTTGTGTGTTCGCGCACATCAAACTTTGAACTGGACTGTGTCAACTGATCGCTTTACACCCGGTTCTGGATACGAAGTACTCTACTATGCATTGGTAACGTCTACGAAGCCGCAGCTGTTAGTCCCGCCGCAAAACAGCACAGTGGAAACATTATTTTTTAATTGGAGTTGAGAACACGCCTGCCCATAACAATGTGATGCTATCTGGGATGGCACACAGCACCACACTGTGCTCGTTGCTTGAAGACATCAGATGTTAAGTCTCGTTGCCTCAATAATATTGCAAAGATTACAATGTTATTCGGGGCGTATATCATATCATTATCAGCGACAACACAACAATACATACATACATCCACGTAGTACATCGAATTAAACTTTTTTGAAGATATTCCACGGTTCTTAAATTTTTACCTTAAATTTTGTGAAAGGTTTCTCTCATTTTGTATCAATTTCCCTTCGCGATCGTCGTAAGAGTTTCACCGGGCCCGTTTGTGATTCCGTCGGAGCGGCGCCGGCGGGCGTGCGCGTGCGCGTGATGTGTTCGTATTATTGTATGTTTTGGTTCAGTTTGTATGACGGTCGAGCGCTCTGTACGTCGCGAAGACGCGCAGGTTGGTTTACCACTTAGCATGAGCTTCCGGAGAAGGAAAATATCAAGAAGAAACTAACATGGTCCTATAATGGCAATCACTTAACCAGAGTTATGGACAAAGCCCACAGATTTCTCATTGTGAGAGAAAGTCTCGAGTGTGTGTCTCAGCTGAGGGACCTTGAAGCTGGGTTATTATATTTATTTGTATGTTCTATACGATATATGCCGCTTGCTGTGATTCTCTTTACACGGTAGTTTCATTGGCGAGTACATCGTGCATTCGCTTCTGCTGTGCCCGCCTCACACAGCTTGTCCCACTTCTGCAGTGAGCTGGCAGTGTGCAGCGCTGATGTAATGCACCTGCAGGTCTCCCCGGCCTCGCGCTCTCTGTAGAAAGTCTCTCGCTGTGCTATTACTCAATCTTTACGGCGGCCGCTGCGCGCCTACTGCGCGGCTTCGCTTATAGAAAGTACCTGCTATTATTTATCCATCAGCCGATGTTTACACTACCATATAGATACTGCACATAAACAGTGTTGCCTTTTATTACGTACAATCGCGCAATTTTCTAAACCTACTGTGATTAAACACGCGTAATAGCTGCGGTGCTTTTATCGTTTTGATTACACTGAGCTCTCTTAAAATGTAAGCAGCCAAATCTCATTGCTGTGCTCTGGCACTACTAATTACTAGTGAGCTTTTCTCGTTAAAAATATAATCACACACACCCTTTACTAAACTGTAGTTTCACCAGATGATCTAGCAAACAGCGGCTCATGTATTGTGAGATCACGGCGCTTTCGTTTTCAACTAGCTAATCGATCAAATGAAGTAATGCAAAAAAATTGTAAGAGTTCTATATTTTTTATTGACAAGAGTAATAGATTTTATAAATGCTGATAAGATAATTATACCACCGAATAAATAAACACGGCAGATAAGGAGATCCATACAATGTTCATGTCGTTGTCGTTGTACTTTTTGTTCCACACCGCACCAGATCTTAGTGGCTTGCGGTGTTCTGACGTGGGTGGAATGGAGATGTTTTCGCTTTGTTCTCGGAGCAAGTTGACCTTAGAGTAACAGAAACCGATAAGCTATCCGTGAGAGGTCGCCGCCGACGCATACGATTCAGTTTGTAAACATTACTATCCGGAGATCGGACCGAGCGCGTTCCATACAACACTACTTTTATTATTGAACAAATGAATGCTTTTAAATGTATGTTAGTACCTGACCGGATTATACATATACGTGCACACATCGATGTCAGATCAGTGGGTTTAACTCTGGTAACAACCCAAAGAAACAGCCTAGATAGAATTCGAAGTGGTTTTATGTTTTAATTTTCATTGAAGCGTAGTGAAGGTCAAATTCGAATTTTTCATGAATAAATCATACATCAGCACAGTGCGAGAATGTAGTTATAACATTCATATTAGTATAAAAGTATGTTTACTAAATTGGAATGTGTTGAAACTGCATTCTGCAACGTTACCTTATATCATGGAAGTCCTTGGTACTTTTATGGGGCCACTTAGAATAGAGTGGATAGTCGTACGGTTCGTCCCAGCTTTCTTGATTAACCACTATCTTGTACTATAAATCTTCTGCGGTAACTGCTTATGTTCGGGCTGTGTGATAACTCAAGTATTCTTGACCACGTCTTGTCTCCACGGCGCATTGCATGTTAAAGTTTGTCCTGTGAACCCTCCAGCACCAGCACCAGCACGAGACCTGCAGGCCCCACGAGGCGAGCCCTTCGGAGTGATGCCCCCGTAACAATCTGTTAACAACCAAACAGCTTCGTGCCGTTGAAGTTTTCACAATAAAGCTTCACAAACCTTTTGTTCCCGCTGGTTGTTGAAACATTTATATAATCGTATCGAACAACACGCCGCTGCATCGGTTGTTGTAAACGTTTCGCAATTATAAATATGAACATTTAACTCTCGCTTCGTTATGGAAAAAAATGGCATTTTATATTACTTAGTGCTTAAGTCATGATGACGAGACGTGTTTTGCCGGATCTCCTTGAAACTGTAGTTTTATTCGCGGTGCAGGAATGCAGAGTTGGGTTTTGTTTAAACACATGTACGTGAAGTTCATGTTTTTTTTTTAAATGTATTGCAAAACCATTTTAACTTGCTCTATGTTAATCTATTTTGCACTAATAAATTATTTATGTACGTGCCTTGTGAATGCTCACAAACTTTGTTTATTTGGAATGCTAAATAAACAAATGCCTTTGCAAATTTGATGAATACATCAAAACATCGACAGAGTACCCTGAGTTGAATAGAGTAAACACCGAAATTGAGATTCTATTGCAGATGCTCTAGGAGAACACAGCTATGAGATAAAATTGTGCGAATGTGGATAAAAGGCCACAGCTCTCTCATTATGAGAAGGATACCCTTCATTGGGGACTTTAAATTGGCTCTTTATTATTATACGATGTTAAATCGAGGGTCACATCGAATGGTCTTTTATCTCTTAATAGTTTCATAAACAGTACAAGGTTATAGTTTAGAATGAAAAGAACTACTGCATAGTAAAGTGTACACTCTGTCGGAGGCGCAGTTCATGGGCCTGTCTTGACCGTCCACCTAACAGAGGGAAACTAACCTGTGTAAAGGCATCGCCTCGCCTAACTCGGTTTCGACTTCATAACGATCTCTTAAGAATAGAATAGCAATAGGCCATAGGGTCGGGGAGCGATCATCATCAAGATGCTGTAGGTTTTAATACGATTTAAACTATTTTATTTAACTCCAATTGTTACAATGGTTTCAGGTTTTCATAATAATGTACGTTTCGTTACGAAGAGTAATAGTGTAAATATTTTATTTTCAAAAAGTTATACCTTTGTGTACAAACAAAGTCATGTGTCGTCGGCTCACCGAGCAACCGGTTTGGTGCGAGCGCACAACTTTCAACAACTTGCTGCGCGCGGGCGCCGGCCGCGGCGGACCCACAGTGATCATACTTTGTGAATCTTTATAACCAAAATCAGGGACCTTAACATGCAAATGCATACTGTAGATGAAAATATCTTTAATACATACATTATTACTCAAATTAGTCTTTGTGGTACAGTCTTATAACATTCTTATACTCATGAATCAATTATCGCTTGAAAATTTCTCATTAGCAAAATCACTGAAACCCAAAAAGACCCACAAGATACTCGATGTGGTCGACTTCGGCGTCACAGAAAATGGGAGTTCACAATTCGTAAAGTGGGGCCATAAAAATGTATCTGCTTTCGAAAGTGAAGAATTAAAAGTCGGCTTGGTTTTACAGATAATATTTTAACAATCTCAGCGACTGTTGCCTGTATCATGTTGCATATTCCTTGCTCGAGTTATGAATATCGTCGAAATTTAGTAGTAGCTCCTTCGAGTCCATCGGACCTAGTTAAGTTTTGAAAGCAGTTTACGAGAAAAAATCTAGAGAATCTGGAAAGATCTAAATTATCTTAAATATTTTATACACGAAAAATTTACAATACATGTGACACGGGATATGGTATCCTGCAGTACGCGCCGATGAAACTTCGGTAATTATTTAAATAAAAAATCAAAATTATTACAGTATAATGAAAAAAGTCATATCTGTAAATTCGCATATTAGTGGACAAACACAATCTGTTCACAAAGTACACACAATATTGTGTCCAAAGCGAGTGCGGCGCGGCGGCGCGGCGGCGGACCGGTCCGCGCCGCTCGCCCTGACACCGCCAACTTTCCATCTACAGACGTTGCGCTGTAACGTATCGCTTGTGTTCAGTTAAACATTTATTTCCCTTTGCATATATCGACCGACAATCAACCTTTCATAACTGTAACGTCGCGACCAGTGTATACATTCTAAGCCGAATGGCGCCACTCACCACGACACTATCCGCCTCCAGCTTCTACTCCTTTTGACAAATGATTTTTATCTAATTTTAAGATGCAATAACTAGCAACAACCCCTCATACAAAATGTTTCTGTCTACTTATAGGAATTAAATAAGTTCGCGGCGGTCGTGTAATGCACGTGTAATTAGCTGTCGTGTCCTAGACAGATCGTTTAATTAGCATACGTATCGTACAACTAATGAGCACACGGCGCTGTCGCGGTGTGTCGTGTGTTACGTGTGACGCAGCACGACTCCCTTAATGTTGATACAACATTTTTTTATAATACTTAAAATTGGAGACGAAATGTCCATTTTTTAGGAAATTAAAATTTTTTGTTATCAATGTTTTTTTCTTAATTTGTTTCAGGTAAGAATTTTGGATTTGTAAAACGCGCTCTTGGAGGTAATTAATTTATTCATGTATATACATACATGTACATGAATATTTGCATATGCACTTTTTTGTTGTGTCTACTGCTTAAGTGTATATCTGTATATATGTACTATGTTTAACCATGTAAAATAATAAAAGGTACCTTATCATACATGTAAGCTACTTACGAATATTTGTAGTTATGCCCCTAGAACTCCTTTCTTCAAATATCTTAAAGACAGTTAGCATTATTGTTTGACAACTAAGTGGTAAGAGAGAGTAAGAAACTTGAAATTTTAAAGCTTAGACTTTGTGAATTTAAAAGTGAGCACTCAGAAAAAAAAGCGGTAGCGGTAACTATCTGTGCGGCTATTCAAATGCGTAAAACTAGTCGCAAGCATTTTATCTATTACAATCTTTCTTCTAGGTTGTAATGAATATTGCTATAACAACGCATCAGATTCGTTGCAAACATACATTTGTATGGGATGGATATCTTTGATCACTTTTTAACAAACAGCTACGTTTCGGAGAGGTCTTGAAGACGACGGGGAACATGATCAAGTTACCTTTCATAGAAAAAAATTAATTGGTTAAATATGAAAATGGCGTAGTTTGCAGTTACCTCATCCTCTGCGAGAACATGGCTCTTGGCTAAATTATTCAAACACACGCGCACAGCCGCTGCACAGCAGCCGGCACCTGTTCCATTCGCGCTGCAGTACCAATTGTGCCGGGGGTGGGGTTTGATGGGAGGGGATGGGGGGCAGGTCTGAGCTGAGTCAGCGGCTGCCGCTGCTGCTTGATTGTTTAATGCGCACGCGCACCACCTTTCTTTGTTTACATGGCGGAGTATTAATACCACGCTCATATTTCCGAGTCTAGATCAATATATCTATTATTCACATTAATACAACTTTGACCAACTTCTGCCACTGTATTCGGACTTTCTGTGTTGATTATTGAAAAAATATTGTTTTTAAGTTTAAGTAAATTTTTTGTTTCGAATCTTAGATGCTGTTCCGAACAGAATAAAACAACTAGTGATATTGAGAATGTAGAACAGATTTTTCGTATTAGTCGCTACAGTTCTGAGCGGAGATTCATCTCGTAACGAGGCCGACGATCACTAATAGAGACATCTAATGAAACGTTAGCTATATTGTTTTGCTAGTTTCCTTATAAAACTTTGCCACGAGGGCCGTTATTATTACAGCGGCGTAATATTCATCCGACTCCTCGTTCGTACAGCGGGCAATGTGAAGGGCCCAGATAACGGGCCGATAGTCGATATCACAGCTATTTACAAGTCGTTTCTAGATAATGTTTC
>DWHU01001369.1:0-12806 GCA_018247975.1 Parides photinus | reverse complement strand
TCTGACTGATAAAATATTTTGATTGGTTTTCACTATATGACCGTTTTATCAATCGTATTAATTAATCATATTTCGTTGATTTGTTTAATCAGCCGGTAAATGAGAAATAAATTGATGTTAATGTATAAATATTTTTTTGTCTTATCGTTTAGTGCTTGACCACGGTCCCGCTTGGTTTTAAATGGTAATGATCTCTGTGGTGGTAAACACACTAACATTAAAGACCCCAATGTATTTTATTTAGATTTACAGATTTATTAAGTTTTAACATCTTGGTCAAGTTGTTGGTGATGACTATATAATATAATACCCTGGGTGTATATAAATATACAAAAATGTATACATATTATGTAAACGTATATATTCGATTTTAAAAAAAATATGATTTAATCTATTTTTATTTTTTGGTAACAATCGTACAAAGAATGCTCCATTGCATCGTTGTAACAAGATAATCACTATATTCCGATTTATAAGTAAGGCTTCGCCATTTTATTGTGTAAATTTATATGTAGATAGTATTCCTTTGATATTTTGAGACTGGTAATCGTAAGTTCTCTCTACCTTTTCGCGAAGGTCCGCCGAACTCAATTATCTATTTTTTCGTTAATTCCATGCGAATGTTAAATATTTTCTTTAATTTTGATACTTGAAATGGCTGGATGATGAGAATTTAATTATATAGTTTAATGGAGCAAATGCCGTAATGTTTATTTATGAATGTCAGTTCTAAATTATGTTCAGGTTGTATGAAAACTTTTTCTTAATAAATTAACGCAACCGATTAGAATCTATTGTTAAGTGGTTTTATCCATTATTACATTTGCATAATTTTATTTAATTTAGTTATAAAAGAAGTGTGTACGGGAGATTGTACTTTAACAATTCTATAATTGCGACAGGTCGACATGGCAATCAGACATGAAAATCGGGGTATGGTTTGAGGCGCGAGGGGAGGTATCCCCATACTTCGCACTATCTTAAACATAGAGCTGAAATAGTCCTCAACAACCTCGTTCATCGATTTTTATGTTACTCGCGTAATTATTTGTTGTATATCAAAATACTTCGATGCAAACATTTTATAAGGAACAGAGAATGTAGTGGAAGTGTCATTGGAGTTGGTGAAAATGTAACCGTGTTTGTTTTAATAACAAAAAATACTGAATTGAATTGCCTAGTACGTGGATACATCTCTAGTAAATTATAATGATGACCTATCGTGTGTTATAGGATCTTCAGCGTACTTGTAAGAAATTAAACATTTAAATTTCATTAAAAAAATATTGAAACTTGTATGGTCTATTATTTTCTATTTTAATCCGCATTTGACTTTTTATTGGACAAAGCGCTGGGACACACGTTTCGTTCACCCAATGGGAAGTAGACATTCCGACAAGTGTTGGTAGGAATGATTTACATAGTACCACCACATGAATATTGTCTTAACTGTCTCTTGAGTGTTCAAAACAATTCAAGTGCATAATATACGCCCGTTCCTAATAGTTCAGACAGCGTTGTATTTTATACTGATACATTTTTTCATACTCGAAAATAATCGAGAATTTAAAATAAATAAAAACATTAGTATTATAGTAATGTCAATGAAAGGCAGGTCAGGTATCGAACTGAGCTTTTATTTTGAGAGGTACAACTACTTACGATCATTTGTACTGACAGTTTTATAAACTACCCTACGGTTATAATTGGTGTTCTCCTTGTATGATATGTAAATATTTACAGAAAAAATATTTAAGTAGTTTATCAGCTATCTAGTACTCGTAACACAAATGAGTATACTCTGCTTAATTTGTGTCTAGACAGTGTTGTTTGAATTGTCTAGAGCTATTATTATTTATTAATTTGTTCTGGAAAAAGTTTTTGCTGATATAAAGCATTTTATCGAAATTCGAAATCGTGCTTATGCGCAAAGAGCAGTTCATTTACTTTACGGGAGAAAAGAATGAAATACATAATTCATAATAAATGGTTTATTTATTTATTAATACCATAAATTTACAGTTACAGAAAACACTTCATATTTTACTACTCCAATAGTTATGAACACATTTATAAAAGAAAACAAGAAAAAAGTTAGTAATTTTATTACACACTACAGAATTTTAAATTATGAAACAATGTTATAATTACAGTTATTTAAGTCTGTAAAAATGAGGTATTTCATATTTAACTAAAAATCTAAAAAAATCCCGTAATCAAATTATATACAATTATCATTCATGGTTTAAAATAACTAGTACATAGGTGCATTGAAGTATAGTAAATAGTTGACAGAGGATAATCTATTTTCTAGAAATTTTAATTATTTTCCTAGGCCAAGTTTAAATAAGTCATTAATATAAAAACTGAGCAGCTTCAAGGAAGTCTTGTATAAAGAGACATGTAGAAAAAAATGTTGTAAAAAACAATAGAGGCATAAAAAGAAAGATACATAGACATAAATGAATTATGACATTATTATTACAATTATCAACATGTTTTTTGTATTTTTACAACTATAGACAGTTTTAAATATATACTTATACCTAATAATAGCATCGAAACAGTCTCTTGCTTGCCCACAACAATGACAGCATTTTTTAACCATAAATACTTATACATAACATTATTGGTTATATCTTAATGCTCCAGCTTTTGCTAATTCATCAGCCATTTCATTGCCATGAATTCCTTTGTGTGCCTCAACATAGATCCATTTTATTAACAGTTTATTCTGAATGTTGTCTAATTCTTTAAAGTCTTTCTCGTTTTTTACTGGTTCACCTGATCTCAACTTCCAGCCTTTTTGTTTCCATCCTGATTGAAAAAAGAATTGTTAGTTTGATCTATTTTTAATACTTTATTGATTATTACGATTAAATGTTATCAACATACCATAGTAAGTATTTATTTATCAACAACAAACATATCAACACAAAATAAGGGTCAAGTGGGCACCCTTTACAAATATCATTAAAAACTTATCTTATTGATCACACCGTGTATGAGTGTCCATAATTAGAATATACACATGGAAAATTATTTGTTACATACATACACAATAACTAGTACTAATCAGTATATATTGTATTGACAACTGTACCTTCATTCAACTTATAGCTAAAATTACATTAGTGGATAGAAGTTACATACAAAAATTTTGAAAAATAATTTCTTTATTGAATATTTGATTAACAAATATGAGTTTTACATGTAAAAAGATAATGAATATTACCTGGCATCCATTTAGTGACAGAGTTAATAAGGAACTTTGAATCAGTATTGATGGCAAGTTTACTAATATTATTCTGTAATGCAACGTTTATAGCAGAAGTTGCAGCCTGAATTTCTCCACAATTATTAGTTGCTCGACCAGTAACAGGTTCACTAACATTTAAAGGGTGATTATCTCCCCAATAAACACCTATACCAGCACGAGCACCATTTTTCCCATTAGATGAACATGCTCCATCAGTATACACCTGTAACAGTTAGTGTAAATATTATTACAAACCACTGAATAAAAATTCTATTTAATATCTCTATAGACATGACTATATCTAATTTCATTGCTATTTAATAATTTTCACATAATTAAAAATTATTTGATCACACCTGAACATATCTATCCTTATCTTCAACGAAGTCAAATGATCCCGTCTTAAGTTTTTTTGCTGGTGTAGGAGGATCTATTAATATAGTCCGTTTTTCAACTGTTTTTGTATTCTTTTTTATAATTTTATCGACATTCTTTTCAAATCCTTTCAACCTTTTCTCAATGTCATCCATTTGTTTGGTTATTATTGTAGTTAAGTCATCGATTTCTTCATCACTGCTGTGGTTATCAGATAGTTTGGAGGATCGTTTTTTCGCAACTGGCGCAGATTTATTTTTTGGTAAACTAGAAGGCTGTTCATGGGAATAATTAGCCTTTTCTTTTACATTTTCTACAGGTTTCTTTTTTTGTGTAACTTTTGTAGCAGCTTCCGATGTAATAAACTTCTCTGCATCAATTGCAGTATTGAACTTTTTATATCGTGCTCCTGGAAATCCTTTCACTTGGGACTCGCAATCAGGCCAAGTCATAAATATTCCAGGAGTTCTACCTCTCGCTACAGCATAATAAGGCATTTTTAAATTGGTTGGACATTTAAAAACAGACAAAAGTTTAATGTGTGGAAAGAAACGTCCCCATGACATTTGTCCGGCGAATCTGATATTTATTTTTCAAGTTATTAATTTTATAGCTCTGGCTTCTAGGTCTTTGTAGTCAAACAGATATTTATATAGTTCAATAGTGTTACTATACCAATACTGTTATCTGATAACGATTGCAGCAAATGTATTTATTTCATGTAATTTAAATTTTAATGTTAATATTTATAACAATTTTTAGACTTTTTTCGATGAAAGCTACTTTTTATATAACGATGTATCAAAATGCCTACCTACAATAATGTGGCTCTGGCCTGGACGGTTTACAAAGCACGTTCTATTCGTTACTTTGAGAAGCAAGAAGTTAAGTTTTCCTACCTCTGTAATTTCACTACCTACAACGTCCTTCAAACCGGAATAGAGTAATACTATTATAGATTAGAGTTTGTGTAATACTATTTTACAATAGAAATAGGAGCTGCGACAGTACCTACCTAGACGGTATCAAGCAACAGAAAACCAGTTACGGACCTGTCGCAGTGGTACTCAGACGAGAATTTTTTCTCACAGACCACAACACAATCTTTGAACAAATCGTAAATCCACAGGGCGAGATCAGTTCAGCGTGACAGTTTTTATACGTAGTATTCATATTTTAATATGTACTAACATTGCTGCTCTTATACTGTTAAATACCTGTAAATTAAACTTTACAGCATCAGTAATAAACGTTTTCCTTTGTTGAAGAACTAAAAGTAATGCAAATTATAGCAAATAAAACTCTTTTTAAATACAATAATGTTCTTTATTACGATACTTAACTAGGTCTGTCACCAATATATTGTTAACGCTTGAATCTATGTCACCACAAACATTTATGAACATAAATATATAGCCTAGTACTTTTAAGTACACTACGGCAATAAAAACAATAATTTATTATAAATTCAATCTTGTTTTCGTATAAATTTTACAATATTTTATGACAAACTCAATTGAAACATTCGCTTTACGATGATCTTAAGCTTGATGAGAAGGCAGTAATAATATAAAAAAAAAAATCATCCACAGGCGTTGTATAGCAGATAACAATAATTGGTAAAAAAGTCTATAATCACACAAGATGTGTAAAATCTATTCATTTAAAAATTTGGTATATATAATTGAATATTAATCAATCGGGTGCACAAAGTATAATCGATATAAAAATCCTTTTAAATCATGATACAATAAACATTTTAAAACACATAGAAGGTTGGTTTATTTATACAATTAAAGTTGCTACTCTGCAAAATACTACTATAAATGATCGTTAAAAAATTTATCCGAGAATTAACAGAGTAAGGAAAATAAAATAACAAGTATAACAAAAATCTTTGCGAATGGTAATCCTTCTGTAACTTGGGCTGGGACAGGTATTTGTAAAAAATTAATAAGGATTTTTGTGAGTACGTTAAAGTTAACTTAAGATCGATAGGAGTAGTTTACACGTGTGCAACTATTCAAATTTCTGTGGCAGAGTTGCAAACTCCATACAATACGTTAGCTCCTTATAAATTGGATTTTGAGTACAAGTAGCAAGCTCAATACTAATAGCTATTGTAACAGAATTAATAAAGAATACAGTTATAGCTAAATAATATTTCGATGAAGTGCTATAAATTGATTTTTTAAAGAGCACTTGCAATTTATGATTATTTTTATAATCGTTCATTGCGTCTTGTTGCCAAAATCCGCATATTTAGTTCAAGATAAACACAGAGACTTATTTCGTTAGGTTAAAAAATTTTATTTAATTATTTTAATAAATTTCACACGTGAAAACTGAAGCTGCTTTTAATGTTATTTATAAACAATATAAAAGCAACAAAACAAGATCTAGATATTTCTAGTTATTTACTTATGAATAAACATAACACCGCTAACATATTGTGATTTTAAAATACAATACAGTAAGGAAAGTCTTATTTTATTAATATTATACATAAATTCTACACTTCACATAAAGTTACAACTGATATCAAGAGAAACCATCCCGTAATACCAAAAAGATACCTTATTGTTCTAAAAGAAATTTGATTTTAATATGCGTAATACAAGTATTACATGTATTATAATTAAATTATTTTACTTATTAGAGCAAGATCTTTAACTAATCGATATGAAAGATTGATTTTTAAGATATCATATTAAACTTTTTCTTTATGCGCATCACGTGTGACTGGAAATGACGAATGTATCATTATTATTAAAATAACCCGTTAATAGCTATAATACCAGTCAGATCATTAAACAATATAACGATGGCACTATATATGTATATATGTTAATATCTTATGGTAAAAATATCATTCCTGAGTTACATAAGAAATAAAAAGGTGAAAATATTTTCTACTTCCATTAATTTTACCATAAAATACAGAAAATTTTTTGTTATGCTTACAGTCGTTTTTAGTCTTTAATAATATATAACCTTGATTTGTAAATTGTTTTGATTTGTTTTATTTTGAAGTAAACGTTTTAATATACATTACGTATGTATATGGTGTATATATTGTATTACATAACTTTTAACATTAACTAAAACTCATTATTAATAAATCACCAGGATAAATTACAATAAATTTAGAATTACGAAATTCGGTAACTTAATATTATAACTACAAACTAAATAAAGTAAGTTTCAAACAACTTATGTTAGAGTTCTTAAATACGATAAGTAATAAACAGCGCTCTCTTGTATTCCCTCTGCTGGGTCTTGGGTCATACTCCTACCAAATGAGAGTAAGGCCACCACACTGGTTAAATGTTGATAGGTGGATGTCACAAGTCAAGGAAAGTTATTGTTCTGGGAACATGTCAATTTCCTCTCGAGGTTTTCCTTCATCGGAAACTCAAGCTCAGTGGGTATCGAACCCACACCTCTAGAATCGCATAACGCATAGAAATACCACTTATAAACTGAGCTATCATTGCTTCGGTATAAACTAACCTGCCTAAGTATAATTTAAAACTAATAAAAACAATTTAATATAACACGTTAATAAAATTTGTTAAAAGTGAACAATCGTTTTGGTTGTTAAATGGTAATTGTAATTCATAGAATTGTTAATGCGAATCACAATAAATCAATAATTATTGAAATGACTAGTTTAACTTTAGTGACGATTTTAACGAGATTCGTTAGGAAAATATTATTATTTTTAATTGTTTACAAATCGATTTATTAGGCACGAGGTTTTTTTTTTTCAATTTAATCGTTAACGATAGTATGTTTTACTAAAACCACGTTACAACGTGAAAACTTATGATTTTAAAAATAATATCATTATTCGACTACAATGTTATAACAGCAATTCCAATTGATTAAAGTTCAACGAATCTGGTTACAACTAAATTCCACACTTTGTTAATGGCAAACTTTTCCTTATAAATAGGAATATCAGAATGATAGTTATTTTACCAGCAGCACCCTTTAGACTAGAGTGATATTTGCTTAATATTTATACATAAGCTTGATTAACCGTCTTAAATTTGCCTATAAAGTGTAAAATAATAAAATTTTATTGATAAATGAAATATTAATGATAAATTGATAATGAATAACTTTGGTAATTTATTATTTAAGTAAGATTGAATTGATGTCTTTTAGTCTGTTGATAAATTGTGATCTTGCATAGCAACTTCATTTTCTTAGAATTAGTATAATATTAAAATCAGGTAGGCCGTAGATTTTTGTTAACACGGTGCAGTTTAATGTATTTGGAGACGAATTAATTAGTCTAAACTTTAGTTTAATTTACTTTTTTTTATTTCTGCAAGTAAAATCATTTGTTTTTCAGTGTAACAATTTTATTACACATCCGAAATGTATATGGTGCTTGATAAGCTAGAGGCGTCACAATTTTATATGTGGATACAAGGCAAAAGAGCAGATAGGCTTCTTGTAGTTGCCATCATAGACCAAATCTCCACTTTCTGTCGGGTGTAATCACACAAGCACAATGCAATATATTATCTTTAAAAATTATCGACATTGATACCAAATTTCTAGATATATATGATAAAAACTTTGGTGATAATTAAAATTTATTTTTAAATAATTTTTCAGATCAATTTTAAATGAAGTTGGTTTAACAGTAAGTTAAGAGGTTACAACCTTCGCTCCAAATATTAAAACTAAAACTTTACTTCTTATAATAAATTAACTACATTGTGTAGTTTTATCAAATTTATAACACACACATAAAATGTAACAACGGTTTTTTTGTTATCTAAAGTCATCGTCATCATTCTAGCCTATAGGTGTTCATTGCCGAAGTAGGCCTGCTTAATCCGTTAACATTACTTTCCATATAAATATACTTTCCTAAAGGAATATTATGTCTATATTTGTTGTATAAGATTCGGCGAGAGTACATATCACGCAGTTTAAACATCTAAATGAGTAGTTATGATTTCTATCTCTTCCGACGGATGTCCACTGTTGGACATAGGTCACTGATATCTCATTAAAAAAAATTACTAATATTTCACACCCTTAGTACGCATATATTACTAGCAATACAATAACATAAACATACAAGGATGTATAATTTGACATTATAGCAATTCAAAAGTAATTTATTTTATCCACTATGGGTTACCCTTATCAAAAATAGTTTTTTTTTATTACTCTACACAAAATGTGCGTGTTTCTTTTTTTTTTTTGGATGGCTATGGTCTAATGAATGTCTTATATTACGTCTGTGTTGCCCTATTGTTATCTTTAAGATGAAATTTTATGTTAAAGTTACAATATTTTTATACCAAAATATGCCCCTGTGGATGGAAATATGATATGATTATGAAGCTAAGTGACGGAATACTGATGAAATCGATTGACTAAAATATAAATTTGAGTAGGCATTAAACCAATTTGGCTAGATAAAGCAAAATTGTATATGGTCAAATGTATGTAAATTACCTTTATTTAGTTCATTGAAATAATTTAACTAATGAAGGAAGTTTTATCAATTTTATGTTGTGGTGGTATAGACCATTTAATATTTCAATTAATATGCGATTTTAATATAATCAAATTGATCATAGCGATCTATATCCACATCAATAATATAAATACTCATTCTAGTAACCGACATGGTAGTACCTTAAATAAATTTGAGACACGTTAGCTTTAAAACAAAACAATACTAAATATATAAACACTAATAAAATGCCGAAAAAAGCAAGCGACGTTTCTTATGACCTGTATTAAAAAATCTTTTCACACTAATCACCTCTAAATCAACACTATTCTAATTAAGTGTTTCTTACAGAACTTTCTAGTTTCTACACTTCACAAGGCATGTACCGCCTGCTGGGGTACGTTGAAAAAATATCTCTCTTTTCTAATCAACGGCGTAATAATTGCTAACAAACTGTCATTGCACACGTCCAGGCGCTCTTTGGTTGCAGATTACACTTTAAACGAAACGTTTCCCCGGTAACTGCGTCACTATCAGGGACGGGAGTCCCACCAACCACGTCTATATAGAACACTCATCACTATCGCGAGCGTAATCTTCGTCCTCTTCGTCCTGATTGCGAGGGTTGTTCTTTTTCAATTTGCCTGAAACCACCCCTGTATTGACTTTACTGAAGAGGCTGCTGCGGTTCAATTTTGACACATCTCGTTGGGGACTCAGTCTCTCAGCGATTGCTTTTTCGTAATTGTCCGAGATTTTATTAACACCGTTCACGGGACTTGTCACTGGTGATTTGTTAACCGTTTTGCTTGGTGACGTGGCCGCTTTTTTAAGTTCTGCCGCCTTTTCGAATACTGTTCCGCTGGTGGCTGCGGTGTAAGATGGAGGATCTTTGGCACGGGCGCCGGTGGGATTGAGGAGCTGTGAGTATAAGAAGCTATTGTTACTGAAGCCAGCATATCTGTTGTCCACTTTACCGTTCATCATCATTAGACTAACTGGTTTTTCTGGTGGAACGGGTTTTTCAGTTTTTCTGTCAGGTAGGCCGTTGTTATTCCCAGTGTCAACTTTATTTGGCCACCTGTTCGCATTGCCTATCGTATAAATGGAACTTAAATTTACGAAGCCGGAAGATGACGCTGATACCGACTGAGGGCGAGACGCAGCTCCCAAAGATTCCTTTCCTCGGCTAATAACAGTTGATCCGCTTTCGCTAAGTGTTGAATCTTCCACACTGGAGTCCTCTATCGCTTCAGTATTAGTAATCTCATCCATATTTGGTGACAAACAGTCTTCGTCGGTTTCATCGTATGAGCTGTAATTGAACGGGCAAGTAGTTAGATGGTTTCGAAAGTATATTACAAGTTGACAAAAAAGTATATATGTACTGAATGCAACATATACTCCGAATTAATGTTAGTATTATTTCATGCCTAATCAAATGCCGATGAGTTTGGATATTATTTACAAAACAAAAGCTCAAAGTTCATTTATGATGATGAGGATATATTTACAGGTTATATAAGATTCTCATCAGTAAGGCAGACAAAGCAGCGGATTTGATGGCAAACAGTTCCAATATTTTCAGCGAAAAATACCATTATAAATTTATGAATGGCTGCAGTAAACCTTTAACATTGAAGAATGCATCGTTTTATGTTTATTAAATGCAAATTTCCACACGTTTAAGCGACAAGTCGACGGGCAAGGTATTTTCGATTTCAAACAAAAAAGCTCTGTGAAGCAATGTCGAACTTATGTTACAAACTGTCGTCGAAATGGACCAGTGCAGCGGAGTTACATACACGGCAATACACGAACACATTCTTACCCTAGCATAGCCAGTTCTGTCTTCCTCCCTGATGAAGAAAATCAAATATAAAGATAGATATATAAATATATAAATAAATAGTATATTTGAGATGTAATAAAATAAATTATCCACGATTAATATTGCAAAAAGAGATGTTAATGATATGAGATATAAAAAATTAAAAGTTTTTAATGACACTAAATTTTAGAGTTTTTATTAAATTATTATAAACCGACTTTTCGAATGTTTTACTACAGACCTTCTCAATAGAGAACTAACACGATAGATATAGACATTATCGCAGAAGCATAATCTACGCAGTATAACAGCTCAGTTTGTTATACTAGTACTAATATTAATTAAATTAAACCAAGTATTCAAAGTATCTTTGAATACTTGGTTTAATTTAATTAATATCAAATTCTTAAACGGGTGTTAATGTATAGCACTCGAAACGTCTGTATAATAAACTAAATAAAAACTTTTAAATCTGCTATATCTATTTTCATTAAATGTATCCTAATATATATAGTATTCGCGTATAAGTAAGAAGTGAAAACTACTATTGATACGTAGATTATATTTGGTGCATTCAGAACATATTTATCGTAAATACAGCACATTTTTAAAATTTTAGGACCATTTGCGAGATAGCAAAGCCGCGTGCGACTTTTATCTTAACATGAGCTCGGTAAGGTGCGTGAAGATGGCATGATGCTCGTCTAAATCGTTCAGTGCGAGGACTTATGCAATATATCGGTATAGCTACTTTACCACAGATCATTGCTAATTATTTGAAATATCTATATCCGTAAAGTCTGCTAACTCGGCACAATTCATAGAATTTATTCACGCACTTCTTTTTCTCTGCGTCTTTTACTATCTTATAAAATTGCCTGTACGTAATGAAAAAAAATAAATTAAAATAACATACAATAATATACAAGTGTTGTAACACAGAGATTCCTGGTTTGAAACCAGAGGATCAAGTTGTGAAGTTTGGGTTACGGCAAGGTTTGTTTGCATCGGCCTTGCTTGCTATCTATTATTACTGTATTCAGTAAAAATACAATAGGTAGAGCATTCCAAAAACGCGCCCCACCATGTAAAATTGTTGTCGTTTGGCTTGTTACACTTATTATAAGTTAATAAAAGTATTTACTAATAGATGTATTAGTATTTTTTTATCTCTGTCCAACTTACATTTGATCCTGGGCATCGCTTCCTCCTTCTTCGGCAACTAGCAACTCGTATTCTTCGGCGGCAAATCTGTCCCATTCCGACATCTGAAATAAATTAAACATACATACAAACATTTTGTGTCGTGTAATGAAATAAAAAATGCAATTTCGTTACAATATACACAATTTTTTTAAAGATTAGGGATTAAATTGATAAGTAAATTCATAACAATGTTAGCTAGTTGGAATAATATACACTAAACTAAATTATGCTTGTCGTCTTTTGACATAAGATGTTTGATTGATGATTATTTCAATACACTTGAAAATTCGTTAACAACAACGCCCTTCAAACCGAAACACACGCCATCAACAAGAAATCCGGCCCAGAAAATTAATGTAGGAAAGCCTTGTCATGAACGAAATTCGTATAATGAGAGGTAATATTTAGACATATTCGAAATATGTATAAATATTTAAATATTTTATATCTTTAAAACCAGTGTTGCAAAGGTAACTTGTTTGATAATCTTAATATATATAAATTAAGAGTCACAGTGTTTGCCTGCGATGAACTCACAAACTACTTAACCGATTTTAATAAAAGCTTGCACACCGTGTGCAGTTTGATCCAACTTGAAAGATAGGATAACTTATATCTCAATTTATAGGCGCAATATTTTTTTATTG
>DWHU01001368.1:0-12817 GCA_018247975.1 Parides photinus | reverse complement strand
CCTTAACATTGTTGCTGGGCTTTGTATCCTCCTGCAGCCAAAATAATTATAGTGTCAAATATTGATAATAACAATATCATAATAGTAAAAATAATTCAGACGAAAATTTGAGACAAATTTTTTTTATTTTATTTAAATTTGGCACTGTTTGCAGACATTTCATTAAAACAGATTACAGAGAAATAATTTAAGAAACAGGCCGATTTTCTTTTAACTTTTGCTTACATAGCATGACTGCAGTTTTAACCAAGTTGGATGTATTTAGTTATAGTGTAGGCCTCTGTTTAGCAGTCAACATCAACAACACAATCCTGAAGTAATCATTTCTAAAATATCAATTGAAGAAAAGTAGATCTTAAACCTGTTTTTTGAACAGTTCTGTATTCTGATTAACAGAGAAAAGTGGATTTTATACAATGTTTATTCAGTGCAAGCAACAAAATCACATTATGTGAAACATTTGCAAATCTCAGCAAGATTTTGTAAAATGACTACACAAGTTTATACAATGTTTACTAATGATTTTTTCCAAAATTAATTGAGGCTTTACACTTACCTCAGAATGAACAGAAAATACTTCACTAAGAAACAAAGTCAAAGAAGGGAGGTCCCTAGTACCTTTGTATTCCACAGGCAAGTTAGAATTCTTGTGAAAGTACAACAATGTGGGGTAACCTGTAACAGTCACACAATTAAAATCTAATATTAAAGAAAAATCAATAATTTTCAAATAAAGTTTGATCTATTTCATCCAGTTAAATAATTTAATCTTTGTTTATTTCTCAAAGATAATGGTGACAAACTTTAAGTTTATATACATGTGTTGCTGATCGTGTACGAGTTAAGGTGTCGCAATATATTAAATCAACACAATGACAATTAATTGTATCAATAAATTATAGAATATCATACCACAAAAATGGAAATTAATACCTGTTATATCAATTTCATGACAAAATTTGGAATGCAATGTACAATCTACTTGAGCAATTGCAAATTTGGAGTCCTTGGTATTTACTAGTTCTGCTAATTCTGCCCATATTGGCTCGAACTCTATGCAATGACGACACCTGTAATTTGTTTTATAATCGTAATAATAAAATACTGTTGAATTGAAACTAAGATTGAAAAGAGACATATTATTTTTGTACTAACCATGGAGCATAAAACATTATAAAATTTCCATCCATGTCTTCAATTTGTCCTTTAAAAATATCTGGGTTGTATTCGTAAATATTTCCATCCTCAGGCGTTACAAATCGGGTTAAAAATGTAAAAAGAATGAAGGATAGAAATGGATATGAAGAAATGAACATTCTCATTTAAAATTATATCAATAGAGTGATACAAAAATTAATTCCTCAATTTACTTTTGGGTTACAATATATATCAGCTCATTAGCTGTAAATCTGCCAATAAATCAAATTTGACGTATGTCATTTGATAAAAATCATTATTTAGAAAACCAAGTAAATAAAATCGATTTTCGGTTCGCACTTTTCACATTTTTTGATACTTGCATTAAAATTTTGTGTAAGAAACTATTACAATGTAAAAAGAATTTAAAACTTTAATATTAATTACATATTAATACAAATCCGTATGAGGGATTCATATTTATGAGATAAAGTAAATATTATAAAATATTTTTGTGTTTTAAAAAAAAAGGGAATTTTTTTGTTGTATTGATACGTTGTTATATCATATTTTATCGTTTGGGAGACATTTAAAGTAGTAAGAAATATTTAATGTAAAACTTTCTGGATTTTCGATTTTTTGTACGGGTCTGCTTAACACTGAACCGTAAACGTCAGTTTGGCGTAGCTTTTGCGAACACACTAAAGAATGTGGTAATTCTTCAAAATGGTCGCTTTGTATGGTTTGCCAACTTGCATGTCTGTGTTTTAGAGTCCTTTGTTATCGTAAAACGTTTATTATATATTGGTATTTCTACGAAAACACCCTGTGGTTAATGTTACTTTGTGTTGTGCATGAAACATTGAGTTGGTAATCTCAATCTGTGTTGTGGAAAAACGATGTCATCGGTAATGTGAGAGCACTCGACTATCATTTTTATTTTACGAGATTATGACGTCTAAGATTCTCACTTGGATTTGCGAAGAGTAAAAGAATATCAGGTATCTTGTTTGCTTTATCATACACTATTTTCATTGAACCTTTTTTATCGATGTATATGAAACAAAGCCGACTCTAATTTTGGCATTCCATAGGTCTTTGACAGATTTAATTTGTATTAAGCATTATTTAATATTCTTATTAGGGTCTTTAACTTTTCTATCTTCATTATTTCATTTCTCTTAGTTTAACATATAAAATATTGATACTAAATATTATATTACGATTCTTTATTACTAGTTTTATTATTGTTGGGATTGTAACAACAACAATCTTAATTACTTGATACTAGAATTTAATAACTTTATTTTATGAACACCGTAATTAATATACGACATGATTTTATTTTCAGTGACATATTTATAAAATTTTGGTGCAATTCGAACCATACAATGTTTAATGAGCATTAAGAGAACAATAAAGTGAGTGATTTTTTTTCATCAGCGACGATTTTAAAGAAAAAAGAGAACGATAAAAACATAAATGCGAAACGTAACAGCTGATAAGTGCAGCTGGTGGGGTGTGCTTATGTGATGGGAGGGGTGGGATGAAAGCTCGGCGCTCGGGCGCTGCGCCATGAACCCGCCGGCGCCCGGCAAGACGGCCACGCGCTCCTCCGATTACCACCAGAAGGCGCTCGCCGAAATCCGCAACTCAATACTCCCATTTGCCAATATCGGAAATTCTGAACCACCTGGATCATCAGCTGCCAGTACAGTGAGTTCTGGTGTTAGTTCTGGTTTTAGTTCATCATCAGGGAATGGACTTGATAAGGATTTTAATGTGCTACCACAATCTCTTAATCAGCTGATAGCTCTTGGATATGAAGAGGTGAGTCAAACACAATACTTTCTGCATCTTTATTATAATTTTTTATAAAAAATAGAAAAAGTTTCCAAATGAAAAATTAAAAAAAGCTGTGAAGGCCAAGTGGTTTGGAACCTTGGCCTCCATTCATAGGTTGACAGTTCGCATCTCATGTGCACTGATGACTTTTCTGAGTTATTTGCATTTTATGAAATTAAATATCACTGGCTTTATCCGCCAACCCAAACTTGGCCACAACTCTGTCATTATGAGAGAAGCACCTGAGTCCCATATAAACCATGTAATATTTAAATGAAAGATATTATATTATTTTAGTGTCTTACATTGTCACTCCTAATCATAAGTTTATTTGTTAAATGTATCTGAACAAAAACCAACCTGGCATGAAATTTTGTTAAAAATATTCTTAGAATATAATGAATAATAACAATTTTATTAAAAAATAAGTGATTTTGCACAATTGGTTAATTTATTTGTTCAGAGTTTTCACCAAAATACTTTAAACTAAGTAAAAAGTGTAATCAGTTAAACATTAGCTTTATCTGAACTGAAATGGATTGCAAAAAAAAATATTACTATAATAAACAAAAACTAGTATTTGTGATCAAATAGAGTGAATGTGTAAAAAGTCTATGAATATATTGAACATCTTACTATTCTTAATATTTATATAAGGCAATGCTTAATATTTATTAAACTCAACCAAAATAATGGTAAGTTTACTACCAATAAGAACTATTTTAAGATTAGTAAGATACCTTGTTAAAGGATAAACATTATAATATAGTATATAATAAAAAAATACTAAAATGGCTTTACTAATACAATAATAGTTAAGTATATATTAGCAATATAGAGTAGAGAAGATGGTAGTCAACGTAGATAAAATGAAATTATGATGAATCATGTAATAACCTATTGTGAGGTTTTAACTTAACATTTATTATGAAAAGATGCTATCTTTAAAATGCTGCACTTGTTCTGCTGTATAATACAGATTAAAGTAGTAACAATACTTCCATCTATAAATATTCATTGATTATATCATATTGGTAGAATGTACTTAATTTGTAACCATGTTTATAATTTATTCCATTATGAATCTACTTTCTTTTCTAATTGTTTAGTCTACAAATGATGATTATAAAATCATTTGACATAATATAAGCTAACCGCATTTTGTGTGTAAACATGTTAACTATTGTGCATTTATATATGATTGTGTTGTCATTTTGAGAGTAGTTATAATTCTTTTGCAAATTGGGATTACATTATTGAAGCACAAATTTGTAGCAGTTAACCTCAATTTGGCACAGTTTTCATTGACAATTGGATGGACAGAGGATTGTGTGCACTCGGACTATTCTGACTGTTTTGTGTTGATCATGAACTCAAGATGTTGTTAAGGCAAATTTACAAAATGACATAGCATACAAAGAGAGTAGAAAAAACCGTATTACCAACCAAACTACATGAACATGTAATGATAAGATCCAACAAGACATCTGAGATACTACATGGAGAGCTGAATAGCTATTAGCAGCGCAGTATTATTTCTGTAAAGCTAACAAATTTTTACTGTTATAGAAGTTGCTGACAGTTGTAAACAATGTAACCAATAGTTTCTAACAACTTTCTTATGTTGTTCAGCAGTGTTTTTGCTACTGATATCAACATCATAATTAAAAATAAATTGAAACTCAACTATGACTCTGTGATCATATTAATCTAATACTTGTTTCTGTTTATTTACAGGATCCAGCTGTTAGGGCACTTAAATATGCTGGAGGTCGCTTCGATGCCGCTCTCGATTATCTCTCAAAGCAACAGGAACCTCTCAATGGGGTTCTGAAGTCGAGTAACTTTAGCACCAAGCTTATAAGAAAGCCTAGTCTAGAAAGAGAGCTAAATCTCCATAGAGGGAGTCCTGCGCTTGACTCAGGCGCCGGTAGTTCGAGGTCAGACAGTCCTCGACAATCAGACGCGCCACCTCTTCCCCACGAGAAGTTGAGTAGGCAATACTCACCTTCAGGTTTCTCTGAACCGCCGCCGCCGCCACCACCAAGATGTCCCTCAACGCCGCCTGTGCCACCTTCTGTCCAGCAATTAATGAAACGGATGTCCCCGGCGCCGCCTCTACCACCTGCGCGCGGCACAAGTCCTGTCGCTTCGGGGGCTCCTACACCTCCTGCGCGGCAACCCATGATAGTTCAAAATGGACCTCAAGTGCAGCAGCAGTTGAGTCAACAAATTCAGGCATTGAGCATATATCAGCCGGGGTCTACGGGCGCAGAACTCCCACCTCCTTACCCACTATCTAGTGTCCCGCCACCTCCTTCATATTCGGTTTCAATGCAAAACCGTCAGAGTCCTACACAGTCACAAGATTATAGGAAGAGTCCCTCTTCGGGGATTTACTCGGGAGGTACTTCTGCGGGATCGCCGAGTCCTATTACAGTCACGCAATCGACTGGCTCATCATCTGGGATGACTCGCCCCACTCCCATTCAACCGTGGACTGCAAGGCAAGCGGTTCAGCCTCCGATTATAATGCAATCTGTAAAAAGCACACAAGTCCAGAAGCCTATTTTGCAAACTGCAATTGCCCCTGTTGCCCCACCGCCTGTCGCCAGTTCTGTCGTTCAGCCACCGCCTCCTTCTTATGCCAGTTCTATCCAGCAGAAACAGCAAGCTCAAACGCCGCCCAGTTACCCGTTGGCGCCGAAACCTTCCTCGCCTGGATCGACACCCCCCGTGATACCCACTGCCACCACACCTACCGTCCCCACCACTGAACCACCAAGTTACGCTATCACCATGCAAGCCCTGGCTGTTCAAAGGGGAATGCACCCTATACCCTCACCGCCTTATGGCAACCAAAATGACAATACGACGACTGTGAACTCCCATCATTCTCCTTTACATAAAAAGTTTTCGAATAACTGCGACATCAAAGGTGAAACGTCCCTGCTACCGATGGAAATCAAATGTCTCAATCAGAATTGTAATTTGTTAAAAGAAAGTGCTCCATCGAGCTCTGATAAGAGTTCGAATGGATCAACGGAACGACGAACGAAAGGTTTGCCTGATAAGATAAGACATCAATCGCCGATCCCCGAAAGAAAACATATCAGCAAAGAAAAAGAGGATGAGAGACGAGATTGTAAAGTCAGAAATTATTCTCCACAAGCTTTCAAATTCTTTATGGAACAGCATGTCGAAAATATTCTAAAGTCGTACAAACAGAGAACGTATCGCCGGATGCAGTTGGAGAAGGAAATGACGAAAATCGGTCTGAGTGCTGAAGCTCAATGTCAGATGAGGAAGATGCTCTCGCAGAAGGAGTCCAACTACATACGGTTGAAGCGGGCAAAGATGGACAAATCGATGTTCACAAAGATAAAGCCGATAGGTGTCGGTGCGTTCGGAGAGGTAACACTTGTAAAGAAGATTGATACTAGTCATCTATATGCCATGAAGACATTGAGGAAAGCGGATGTGCTGAAGCGCAACCAAGTTGCGCACGTTAAGGCTGAAAGGGACATCTTGGCTGAAGCCGACAATGAGTGGGTCGTTAAATTGTACTATAGCTTCCAAGACAAAGATAACCTATACTTTGTGATGGACTACATCCCCGGTGGTGACTTAATGTCGCTGTTAATAAAATTGGGCATATTCGAGGAGAACCTGGCCAGGTTCTACATAGCGGAGCTGACCTGCGCCGTGGAGAGTGTCCATAAAATGGGCTTCATCCACAGGGACATTAAACCCGATAACATATTGATAGACAAGGATGGTCACATCAAGTTGACAGATTTCGGTCTATGCACAGGCTTCAGATGGACGCATAATTCCAAATACTATCAGAGAAATGGTGAGCAATACTTTATCATTATCGTCTCATCTCAATTGTCTTAAACTCATCTCTGTGAACCGTAAACTTTTCTTATCGTTAATTATGAACTGTTTTTGTGTTAAGCTATCAGATTCGGCATCTGTTTTTTTTTTAACAACTCTCTAAATGTTTCTCGCTGCTGGGACTCTGGGCCTTCTCTCATAATGAGAGAGTTTTGTTCATTATCCACCACGCTGGTCAAGTGCGGGTTGGCGGATAAAGCCAGTGATATTTAATTTCTTAAAGCACACATAACTCGGAAAAGTGATCGGTGCGCGCCGGATTCGAACCCGCGACCTACGAATCGGCGACCGAGGTCCACTTTAATGCTTTACATACAGATTTTTATTCTGAAATGTTCGTTGTATTTTAAATATTCGTATTACTAGCTAATTCAGATTACTCCACACCATAGACTTAATTTTGATTTATTAAGTAGTATTATAAAAAATAGCTACAGGCATAAATATTTTTAAGTATTTAATAGATGTATTGAATACGGACTCAACTCAGTGAACAAATATCGGCTTCTGTTGGTAACGTCTTGAAGTAATACATAATTGTAACTATTAAGAAAATAATTTGCATTTAAATAATATTGCGACTATAAATTGAGATATAATTTATCCTATCTCTCAAGTTGTATCAAACTGCATGTGGTTCGCAAATTTGATTAACATCGGTTAAGTAGTTTAGGAGTTCATCGCGGACAAATACTGAGACACGTGATTTATATATTTAGACTAGATTGTTTTATGTAATAAAATCGTTTTCATGTCGAGGGTCAAATTAATACAAATTCGTAAAAAGTGAATTACATTTTTCACAGATCACGGACGACAGGATTCAATGGATCCGGTTGATGGTGAGTGGGGAGCTATAAGCGAATGCCGCTGCCACCAGCTGAAACCACTGGAAAGGCGGCGTAAGCGGGAACACCAGCGTTGTCTCGCTCACTCGCTGGTCGGCACGCCCAACTACATCGCGCCGGAGGTCCTCCAGCGAACGGGGTACACGCAGCTCTGCGACTGGTGGTCCGTCGGCGTCATCCTGTACGAGATGCTCGTCGGCTCGCCGCCATTTTTGGCCTCAACACCCGCGGAAACGCAGTTAAAGGTATCCTTTGATTTACTATTTTTTTTCCTTTTTGCATTGCAATAATTTAGCTCAGTAGTGAAAATACTGAAAAAAATTAAAATGGTAAACATAAAAATACTTTTTTGTATTTACAATGCGCTAACACTTCATGTTTAAGTGGAGATGGTGAATTATGATCATCCAGAACACTCCTCTCTCATATGTTGGAAACTTAACACAGTACTGCTGTTTGACAGATATATGGCCATGGTAGCGGTGTGGATTTGAAATTATTATACAACCAGCCAAACATCACTTTCAAACTTGTGACTAGTGTCTAACTTAGGTCCTCCATGTTACCGAATTATGAAATAAAAGTTTAATTGAATTAATTTCTTTTAATTATTTTCAGGTCATCAATTGGGAGAGCACCCTTCATATACCTGATGCGGCGAAATTGTCGCGGGAGAGCAAAGACCTTATTCTCCAGCTGTGCTCTGGACAGGAGACCAGGCTCGGGAAAGACGCGAACGAGGTCAAGAATCATCCCTTTCTGATGGGCATTGACTTCGACAAGGGCTTGCGAAGGCAGGTTGCACCGTACATACCCAGAATCGAATACCCCACTGACACGTCAAACTTTGATCCGATCGATCCGGACAAGCTACGCAACTCGGGTAGCTCGGACTCTAACAAGTCCGACAGCGAATTGCTGGACAACGGCAAGACTTTCCACGGCTTCTTCGAGTTCACCTTCCGAAGGTTCTTCGACGACGGCTACACGAACAAAATTAATCTGGACGACGACAGCCAAGGGCCCGTTTATGTGTGAATAAAGCCGACAGTGGTAAAAGAGACACTGAGACTAACTTGTAGGAATTTCTTTACAAAGTGTGTGTGCCTTTGACTCTCTATTACACTAGGTTTTTTTTTTCTGTAAACATAACGAATATAACGTATTTAAATCTTAATCGTAAAGGCCGTATTGTTAATAATCCCGGTGATAATGTTGTAATATTGTATCATTATGTATTTGTAAGAGGTAATCTTATTGTATTGTAATATATGTGACGGACGGACACGAGTAGTACATGGCCCGGGTTACTATGGTGCTTTAGACCGCGTCGTTCCAAGTTTGGTCCCCCGTTCGCTGTACACTATTTTTGTAACTAGAGAAATTATTTATCGTATAAGAACGATGATACGGATTAGTGAACCGTTGTTCACTATATTTTCTTATGTATTTATCGAGTTAGGTTCGCTTATAAATGTGTGTTTGTTTATATAATTGTAAAACGTAACTTATGAAGTCATTAACAGTTGTATTTTATTGGTATTGCCGTATGTGATGTATTTGAAGTGCTTCCATAGGGCCGGCGGCGCCGGCTCATGTGTGTGCCTTAACTTTACTATTATACAGTTGACAACTATACACTGCATCCGCATTACGTCAGGTTTTTGATAACTTTATAAAGTGCAATAGCTATTTATAATGGTTTATTTGATACAATTGAAAATGTACAGTTCTCCAAGATGGTGTTCATAATATGACTCCTATCATATTTATTGAGAATATTTTGTTTTTCACTAACCCAAAATTTTATGTGTAGTGCAATTAGTGATGTCTATAATTAGTGCAACAGAACAAAACGACCGCCATGTTTGTGCTCAGTAACGGAGACATGTCTGCTGGTCCTCAGCCCCACTCGAGTTATACTTGTACAGTATCATATAAACGAGTCACTTCACTTAAATTATGTTTTAACGAATGTAAATTGTTTTATTACTGAAAATGAAACATGCTTATAAGAAGTAAATGAAAAATAAAACATGGGAATTTTGTTGATTATTTTTTGTGTTTAACCCTTGTATAGATATAACAAAACCTTTAACATATTAAATAAATATATTACTTCAGTAAAGTCACTTTACGGCAAGAGTAAAAATTCCTGAACCCTTTTGTTAAAGTCGTCTGCATAACGTATATGTATGTTGTGTTTGCCATCAGGATACAAATGGATTCTGGAAATAAAATTCGAGTTAATAGTCGGTTTTAAATACTCTCATATAATCTTCACGCTTATTATCATTTGTCATTCATAGAAAAGAAGTTGTGATAACACTTATGCTACTGTAGCAAGCCTCTGTTACAGATCTATGTAGCCACACGGTGGTATCAACCATCCACAGCCGCCAAATAGTAAACAAAAAATAAATATACATAATTATTTTATCACCGGTTCTTAACGAGACAACAAGGTCAGGATGTTAAATTACCATAAATCATTTACACAATATAAATGAAAAACCAAACGATGCCTGATTAGTTTAAATATCATGAGCAAAAAAATTAAAATTGTAAAGAAATAAGGAAAAAAAATCTATTAAGAGAACAAGTTCATATAATGTGATATATCAATACTAAACAATATTAATATGTGTCTGAATTTATGAAAGGTTAAAAACATTTTGCTAAGCCGGCTTTCACTTGTTCGGGTTTGAAGGGCGTAATACTGAAGATACCGGCGTATTGATGATTGACGTCGAACTGTGTGTGGTACCGCAGCAGTAGATGTACTTCGACGTAGACGGACGTCTTGGCGCCATATAAAAAGAACAAGATTCTAGTCGTCCCAATTTGACTTGGGTAAGTGTTGGGGATAAATTACAGTCCTGGCAAGGGATAGCCCTGAGCCTCAATAGTGGTAACAATATAAGTACTACATATTTTTGTAAATAAAGATAAATGTATTTACAAACATTAATTTAAATCAATTACCTTGATCCTACAATATTAGTATGTAGATGTGACACATGAACATTATCAAGTAGCGAATCCTTCTCTCCATGTAGTATAAGAGTTGGACAAATTATATTTTTCACAAATTCCAAACAAATGTTGCCATCTTTAGTTTCAGAAATTACCTCCATCCCATCAACCCAGGCAGACCAATATTCAGCAAATTTCTCTTCACCATATATATCTATCAATGGCTGCCTCATTTTATCGGACCACAACTTAATGTCTCTTATCTCTGATAATAAGAAAAATTATGATCACCTCTAAACATTTTGTAGACTAGATGTTAAGTAAATAAATTTTCAAAGTAATTAGACCCTGAACATTTCAAAAGTATAGTGTTTACAAGATATCTTACACACATTGTAAAAAGAACTTACTTTTGAATCCTTCAACCTCATGAGGCAGAACAAATGCACTACTTCCCCATATAACCAGCTTGTGTACTACACCTGGATATTTAGCTGCAAGGATCATACCAGTAATACCTCCATCACTCCAACCCAGTATAGAAAACTTTGGAATTTTTAGTTGCTAACAACAAAACAAAAATAAGAATTAATACAGTCTATTAAATAAAAAGGGCAAAGCTCTCTCGTCGTAATAGGAGACCTTTAGTCGCAATAGTGGGAACATTTAGTGAGATATTACAAGAAATGGTCTATTGATATCAGACACCTCTGTGAATGTGAATGGAAATGTCACAAATTAAGCTCTAAAGTATTGTAAATATATTGACTCTATAATAACTGATAGATATTACATAATTAATAAATTATCATAAATGTTTGTACTTGCAAAAACTGAAAAGCAATATCAGCATCTATTTCAAAATAATCAGGCGAAAACTCTTTATCTGGAGGGCGGCTTTTCCCATAGCCAATAGGATCCCAAGCTACTATTGTAAATTGATCTTTATTAAGTCCCTCAACTTGAGGTTTAAAATCTGTCCATATTGTTCCAAGAGCACCAGGCATACAAAACACATGATGAGGTCCCTTTCCCGTTTGAATATAATTAATATTATAATTGCCTACTTTAATTTGCTTTTCCTGAAATATAATCAAATTATTAGAAAATAGCAATTTGTTGTTATAATGTTTATTTCATAGTTTAATATTTAAATTGATCACCTAATAAAAATAAAACCAATAAGTTTGCTCAACAGGGGATTTACGTACTTCCTCATGTCAGGCATCATTAAATTTAAACTCTCAAAATTAAAGACGGCGATAGTTAGCTGGTACCAAAAGATGCCAACATCAATGAGGTCCTATGCTAACCATTTCATTTTAACAATCGTTACTGGGATTTGATTGTAGTTTTGTGTAGAGGCTGTGACGATAATAAGAGGTCATCACTTTTACATAAATCAAGACAAACAATATATGTTTATGTTAAGTTAGTTTTCAAAACAAAAAATAAAATACCTTTGGTAATGCGATTGTTGATAAAAAACCATGACAGACTTTCAAAGAATAAAGTTTAAAAGGTAAAAAAAATTTTTTACTTCTAGTTAATAGCATATTACTTATATCAATATTTACAAAATAAATCACGATAACATCTTTGACGTTTGTCAATTAATAACTTTTATCAAACACTTTAAGTAGATGTCAATGTATGACAACTAGTAGATATATTACTTAAATTCGTCTATTGATAACGGATTTCATTATTTTTCCCACGCTTTATCTTTTCGTGTAATAGTTTAGAACATCGTGACATACCAATAAAACCATTCTTGTGATTAATGGCCGTTTTTTTTTTAATTCATCGGAGTGACAAAGAGAAGTGAGACGTTAACCTGATGGTAAACAAATGTAACGCATTATATTTCACCATCCCACCAACAGCCATTGCTAGAGTTTTAATCTTTTTTTTTTTTTTTTTGGTTATTGATATCCACGCGTTCTTCTGTGAAAAAGAAGATATTCAGCGGCTTAGGGCTTTAGCGAGCACGGAAGGTGCCCGGCCCGTAACCTCCTTTTTATGTAGCAATGTTCGAGGGCTTCCTCAGAAGCCTCGGCTCGAGCCGCTACTTTATTTTATTTATTATTCACCGGGCTGGGGCGCCGTCG